>CM026426.1:26882264-27081593 GCA_014871385.1 Ceratodon purpureus
GGTTAGGGAGTGGACCTGAGGTTGGAAGAGAGCGCAGCAATGCGATTGACAGAGGCCGATTAAATGTCTCTCAATAACATTGTGACACAGTTGAGAACCCCAGGGGCAGCCGCCGTTCGACGTGAGCCATGGGCGACGACATCTCATCCCTAAACCTAGAGCCTTGCAAGAAAGTGGGAAATCCCCCCCGATGAGTAAGACAAGAGCGCCCACAACTCTCCCGATCACGGCGCTCTGAACCATTACTACTGCTGCTGGTCTGCAAATCAGATAACAAACGGGACGGTATGCTAAATATCACCATACTGTCCGCCATCGTGGTGCATGTGGTGGAGAGTGGGAACTCCGTCTCAGAGGAGGTATCTTCAGCATCATAGCTATCCTAGGTTTAATGGTGGAAGTCCTCACTCATGGACGTCGTGGATGGGTTTCCGAAGTGACGCGCCGTGTCGATGATTACTAGAAACTAACCAATATACCCGGTTGTTACCTGACAAGGCCGACCAGGTACAAACCGAACTTCCCCACTTAGAAATAGATAATATAGATCAAAAGCAGCTTTCGCGAGAATCCCTCAGATGACGGCGCCTATCATGGTTGGATGGGCCGAGGGTCGGGGATTGAAGGAGCCTCGTCGCTGAAGGTCATCCTCGGACGATGGCACCAAGAGACTAAGGTACTCTGGTTACGCACTACGGGAGGTTTGGAATGGTCTATAGGTGCATGGGAAGACATAGAATATTTCTATTGCAACGCTGTTCAGGTGGGGACGTTCCCTTCAAGAGAGCACATGCGTTCCCGCTCACCGATGTACTCTGCTTTCCTTGTTGCGCTGTTGCGTTCCGGAAGAGTGTACTGCAGACGCACACCCAACACTCCTAATTAGGGTTTACAGAGTAACGGACAATTTCTGAGGTGCTTACTCTGATCGTGGTGTGGTTGAAGTGGATAGAGAGTACTGAGAGGATGCATCGAGAGGATTTGGAATATAGCTCTGATTACGGAACAGATTCGTTACGCGTTGACCGATTTGGTGGGGCACCAAGTCTGTTAGAGAGCGCAATCCGGGTGTATGAGTTAGGAGTGCTCGGTCCTCGTCACGTCTGCATTGAGTTCTGCGATTGCAGTTCGTGTAGGAAACTTAGGTGGTTTAATAATCCGAAATGCAACTGCGCTCTCGGGAAAATGTGGGGAAAGTATTTCACCCGTGGGATGGAGCGATGCGGGTGAAGTGGTTGCGTTGCAGGTGCAATACACTCTCGTCATTGGCGACCGTCGGCCCTCTCTATTCTGCAAGTGTCTTTACTACTCCCTACGCAGGAATACAATCCGTCGGAAGGTAGTACACGTCCCGAAGAATACGAAGAGCCTTCTGCAGAAGTCTCTAGCTCTGATTTTCCAGCGGACTTGGTTCGGATTGAATTCGACGGCTTGGAGGAGGTGTATCGCCTTGGATAGGACCAATGCTGGTCAGAATAGTTCTGCACAGAAAAGGGGATTTCGCTCAGACGCTTACATTTGTTGGGTTTTGCGAGGTGAAGCATTAGGTATGCTGCCATTCCTTGACCCGTTGGGCACCAATTGTGATTAAGGAGTTTTCGGTGGGTAGAAGTGCTTAATTACGTAGTTACCCGGATGTACATGGCTGTTCATTGACAGTGCGTGAGTCTGAAGAACCGCTGTCGTCGTTCTTCATGTTCTTAGAATGGAAGAGGGCATTCGAAGGAATCCACCGGGGGAGGCTCGCATCCTGTCTCGGAGGAGCGAAATTACTCAGGCGGGAGTTTGGCGTACGCGAGGCGGATGAGTTGGACGAAACCTGCCATGTCCATGTCAAATCCACATGCGGGAGGCGGAACTCACTCTCGACTCATACCGGAGATGCCTGAGGGATAATGGAAGGCATGTGTGGTTCTATGGAAGGACAGAGGTATGTCTCATATTTTCCTTCGTGTGTTGATGTGGTGCTCATATGTAAGATTAACCACGACAACTCAGGAACTCGAATTCTGAAAATTCACTTAGAGCCTTCACCTTCCATGCACAGTAGAAGAACACAATACCGATTGGTTGATGCTATGAATTGGGATATCGCATGTCATGAAGCACCTCCTGCCTAACAGTCGAAGATGTTCTGTTGTACCAGGGATACGAGGACGACGACTCCGACGTCGAGTGGGAGGACCACATTACGTGGTACTATGGAGCGCAGGCGAGAATGCGTCCAAACGCACTACGGCGGAGGGATTTAGACCCGGGGATTTGATGTGACGCAGATGGTAGTCGAAGCTCATGATATCGTGGACAGAATTCATGAAGAGGTGATGGTGGACCAGGTTCATGCTGGAGAGCATCCGAGAGGAGATCCGCACCAACAGAGATTTCCGAATGGAGTCAGCGACGACTTAGGGCAGGAGAACAGAGCATCACCCGTAGGAGCAGGTCGGGGTGGGGGGATTCCTAGTCCGGAGAGAAGCAGTGACTCGGCAATCCCCTTACGCGAGGAAGGTAATGCAGCAGGTGAAGACGGCCGTGACATCTCCGATGCACCGTCAGTCGACGTTTCTGATGATAGCTCTGGAGACGAGGGGGCGCACCAGTGGGGAGACTCTGACGACGAGACAGACGCTTCCATCGCGGCCCTAGAGGAGGGCAGCGACTACTCCCTTGTTCCCAGGATCAGAATACTCTAGCATGGGAACGACGTATGTGCTTCTAAGTAGTGGAAAGCTGCACGGCTGTTCCGACGTCTACCTGGATGAGCTATTCCGGACCTTAAGCACTACCATTCTTCCTAAGCCGAATACCTTACCCAAGACTTACAGAGAGGCATCCGAGTACTTGAGGAAGTTGGGCCACACTTACAAGTCAATCGACTCCTGCCCCAACAATTGTTGCCTGTATCGGAAGGACCTGAAGGACGCTCGTGTTTGTCCACATTGCAGGGCTCCGAGAAAAAGAAGAGCAGGGAGATCAGAAGTGCCGTTCAAGGTTACGAGGGCCTTCCCTCTTACTCCGCGACTCAAACGGATGTTTCGAAGTGCTCTTCAGGCAGCTGCAATGACATGGTGGGCGACCCTCGCAGTCACGGACGGTGTGATGTCTCATGTCTCTCACTCAGCGCAATGGAAGTGGATCTCGGAGAGATTTCATGCAGAGTTTGGCCATGACGATAGAAACGTGCGAATGGCTCTTGTTACAGATGGATTCAACCCCCACGCAGACAAGAGGAGTACTTACTCTATATGGCCTATTCTCCTCATGAACTACAACATTGCACCGTGGCTTACGACGAAGAATTATTTTATTATGTTGGGGATCCTAATCCCGGGTCCTAAATCCGTAACAGCTGATTACTTCGATATCTATATGGAGCCACTGATTGAAGAACTCTTACATCTTTGGGAAGAAGGGGTGTACTGCATGGATGTCGCCCGTTATAAGGAGTCGTCTCATTTCATATTGAAGGCGATGATCATCTGGACAATTGGCGACTTCCCAGCCTACGGCGTTTTAGCTGGTTGCACAACCAATGGGTTCGTTGGCTGCCCAGTGTGCGGGGAGGGCTTTAGATCACGGCGTTCTAAGGTTTTACACAAGAACGTCTTCTGTGGATGTGCCCGCAGGTTCCTTGTTAGGGCAGACCATCCCTTCAGGGGCGACAGTTCAAACTTCATAGATGAGGAGCACCGAGTGGCCCCTACTCCCGTTACCGGAAGTGAAGCATTGCAGAGGGGAGAGGAGCGTGTCAGGTGGCTTAGAGAGTATGGAAGACCGAAGGAAAATGACCCCGTCAGAAGGCACGGCATCAAGCGAGTTTCCTCACTATATAGGCTTCCTTACTGGAAGGTAAGAGTGCCACTGAGCCGCCCCTGATCCTTGTTTACAGTCTGCACATGTTGTCTTCGACGTCTCGATATTGTGTGGCTCCAGTGGCTTCATGTCATGATCACTTGGGACTCTATGTCTAGACGTCGGGGTGATGTAGCTGTCTTAACATATGTCATTGAAGTTTAGCCCAGCCTTTTTTTTCGGTGTCGATAAACTTGCTGGTGAATGGGGTTCGAACTACCAGGCTCTGTCCACCGGGACTTCTAACCATTCATTTAGCGTATGTTGTTCTCTTAGATAGCGTATAATGACTGCTGGAATTGGATTATATGATCATGCTGTTCGACGACATGAATTGCACATGTCGATGCTCACCTGCGCATGATCTGGTACTGTGTGACCAGATGAATATGTAGCAGACTATGTTTCTCGGTGCAATGGTCAGTCGTGCTTGCTGATCCCCCATTCTTATATTTTCAGCTGAAGTCTCACAACTTTCTTCATGGTGCTGTGAATAGGAACTTCCAGTTAGGCACACACTCGACGTCATGCATGTGGAAAAGAATATAGCGGTTACAATTACTGGATTTTTACTCGGTGAAGAAGACACGATAGCCGTGCGAAAGGACCTACAGGATCAAGGGGTCATGCCTAGTCTGCATCTTGTGCGGGATGAGTTAACCGATAGCTACCTGATGCCGCAGGCACCCTACGTTCTTAGCCCCGGTGAGAAACGACGAGTCCTACAGACGATCAAGAATGTTCAAACACCGACTGGTCACTGTTCGAACTTGTCGAAGGTAGTTAACTTGGATAAAGGGAAGTTCCAGTTCATGAAAAGCCACGACTGGCATGTTGTTCTAGAGGAGGTGTTACCTGCCGCCTTGAGAGGGTCGCTCGCAGATGGACCTCGGGTAGCTGTTATTCGACTAGGGCACTGCTTCAAGAAGATTTGCGAGAAACAAGTAACCGTGAGTGAGCTCCCGAACTTATTGAACTACATTGCCGAAACTTGCTCTCTGCTGGAGATATACTTCCCACTGGCGTATTGGAATATAATGCCCCATCTCGTACTTCACTTGCCAAGGGAGCTTTACTGGTGCGGGCCCGTTCATGCCCGCTGGATGTATAGCGTGGAAAGGTACTTAGGTCACTTGAAGAGCCTCGTGCGTAATAAGGCCAGACCCGAAGGATCCATTGCCCAGGGTTATATGTATACGGAAGCCATCGGATTCGTCACAGAGCATTTCCAAATGTATCCAGGAGTTGCGAGACTACTCTGGGACATGGAAGAAGACGAACAGGACGCAGGGGAGGTGATGGAGGGGCAGGGTCGTGAGCAATTCTGGGACGACATTGAATTGAAGAAACTTCACGAACATGTTTTGCGTCACTGCGTCCACACGGAGGACCTCTATAGGTATGCTACCCTCATGCGTACTGTTTGGGTCAGTGTCATCGCATTGGTGACTAAATAAAGAGTGCTCTAACTGTTATTAAAACGAGTACGTAGAGTACTGTTTAACTCTACAGCCGTTTCTGTTGCAGTATTTTCTCAGAGGAAAGAAGATCGCTTAGGGGTCGCAATCCAAGGAGACTCGTTCCATTCGCAGACTGGATCGAAGAGAGAGTGCGTCAAATGGGAATCGATGGTCATAACCCCTCTCCAGATCTGGTGACTATGTCCAGACTTCCGTCTCCGTACGTAAAGCATCATAACTCGATGTGGGCTTTCGGCTACCACTTCAGAACTGACGAAGAGGACGGGAAACAACACGTAACCTTCGACGCTGGAGTGGCAGCCATCATAAACCAAACCTGCCGTTCTTCAGTGTCGGATGTGAACCAAATTGAGTCGGAGCTCCTTTATGTAGGAATTATTAAGGACATACTGCGCGTTGACTACGGACATTTGAAGTTCAACGTATTGAGGTGTTCATGGATCAAGCCTGATCTCGCAGGGGAGCCGACAATCAAAGTAGACCAAGACGGTTTTTGGCTCGTAAAACACGCTGCTCGACAGAGTGCAGACGTCGAGCCGTATCTCATGGCCGCACATGCCCGTCAGGTCAGTTAATCGACGCAATTCCCTTTCATTCGTACAGTCTCCCAATGTTTGCATTCCGGTCTAAGCTGAACCTCTGAATTGCATCATGAGCATCGTATCACTTATCACAGTCGTCATTATGGACTACCCAATGCCGAACAGGTTTATTTTGTCGATGATCCATACAATGAAGAATGGAAGGTTGTGAGGTACAAGGAGCCGAGATCACGGCGGGTCACTGATGGGCTACCAGACGCTTCTCTTAGCGCACCAGGTCGGACCACTGCCACCGAGCTTAACATTGCTAGAGGACAAGGCGAGGCTGCAGCTGAGCCTCAGAGGCAGCCAGTACTAGAGGCCGACGTGGTGCATGTCATGGCACACGAAGAGGTCGACGAAGAAGCAGCTTACATGCAAACGGACCACATCCATTCCGATTCAGAGGACGACATCCCCAACGACGAGGCAGCAGTTCCAGTGATTCCCGTACCTAATGCGATTGACGATGCATAACTCTAACGAGTTTGAAATGCCATCAGCCCTTCACGCAGAGCTTGAACTCGGTGTTACTACGGCATTCCCTAAGACATTGGTACGTCAATTCAGCGAATGAATCCTTCATTACAGTCTCTCACAGCATTCTGCAAACTGATCAGTTGAGGTTACTCTCTGAGGTCAGTAACTGAATAACTCCCCAAAAGTTTTTCCGCAACCTCTATATTCTAGGTTCTGTTCAGAGAAATACCGTGTGCTTCTCTGGCCATGGGGCATCAGTAGGTCCACGGTTTAGTATATCCACATCCCTCTTAGGTAATATGTTCACACGTCCAAACTGAGTCAGAGGCTCGTCCCATGTACTGACTTGTCAGAACTTGCTTCACGTACGAGCCAAGGTTCTGACGGAGGACGGTCATGTCACCAGCACCGGACACTGAGTAGGCGGAGCCTCTTTCACCTGTCACAAAATCTTAGCCTGTTTGTCTATTCAGGAAGTCCATCTAATCAATCATAATCCAGAGGACGAGTACATACGCATGTCAGTTCCAGCCGTTTCGAGTCCATTCCATCAAAGTAGGCGTAGGTCATGCCGTCATGGGGCACTGAAGTAGACATGAGTAGAACGCATAGCATCCCATCAGCGAGGCGGCTCCTTCTAGTTTCACATGTCATTATTCTGTCACCTCTGGGCTGTAATTAGCAGCAGTCTGCCTCGCTGTATCGTCAATGAGTGGAAGGTGTTGTGGAGAATTGACAGGTTAGTGACACAATGACCATCGTGGCGTATCCACACCCGTCACGCATTGGATTTCAGCATCATATTATGACAGGGAGCAATAGATGTGAGGTGACTACCAGCCCCAATCAATTGTCGGCTGTCTTCTAGAACCCTAATTTCCTCAGAATAAAGCGAGTCGCCTGAGAGATGGAGAGGCGGATGCTCCTCAATGCTTCCATCGCACAGGTGGGCGGAGCCTCCAGAGTGCGAACCCGTCGACTGATGCTTTCTGGCGTCTGTGTGCTAATCCACTCCTTCCCCGGTGCGTGCGAAGCAGAATCACGGGCTTCATTACTGAACCAGGTACGCGCTTCCATCTATGATATTATGTTCCGAATAGTATTTCCATGTGCTTGTACCATGCTGACTTCTCCATATCTTGTCGACGGTCCAGACGCCCTTCTCCTCCATATTGTGTGTGTTTGAATGACTCGTAACCATTTCATCCTCCGAATTTGTTGGGTTCTCGTTCCTCTTTGCTGGAGTTGTGTAGTTAGTGCGCCTTTTTTTTATTTACAATGGAATAGAATTTAACCCTTGCTGTCTCGGCTATGGAAGACTTAATCAATATGATGTCTTCTGTATGTCTTCGCAGACATGGCCATCGACAGCCATGACATTCCACGGAACCCTCATCGGGGATCGCCACGATGGTTTTTCGTGGACAAGAAACTGAATAACTACGGATACTTGCCGGGAGCCCCGAGACGCGACCGGGACGCACTTCCAGACATAGTCGTGAACGAGGAGAAGTGTGCGAAGCGATGGGGACCAAAGCAACACGGCAAATTCTGGTACGCGCGGCCAGGTTCGAGCGAGAGTCCGAGAATGATACAGAGGATTGAGAGTCTGTACGAGGTTACCCACCAGCGCCCAATGGGGAAGCAGCGCTGCATTGGACTCGCCTTTGCACGGGGACTGATTGCAGAGAAGCTCGGGCACGCAGTGGATTGGGCCTCCTTTGCCGCCAAGCAGTGTCAGCGGGGGGGGCGTCCGTTCATATCCTTAGAAGAGCTGAGAAGCAAAACAAGACGGGAGTCCGGTTGGTGGCCACGGATTGAGGCGTCGGAGCTGAACGCGAATGACTTGGAGGGGGCTCCGGATGACTGGGAGGTTAATAGGCATCCTCGGCAGATGAACATGAGGCTCATCAACGGCTACGACTTGAAGGATGCCTTGCCAACGAGGCCGGACACCGTCGTCTCCCCACCACTGTACGGGCGAGTGGTTCATATCGGAGGTCAGCCCCCCTACCGTTTCCCTTCAAGTACCTTGAATATGAATTCTACTCCGCTACTCTGACATGAAATTACATTGTTCTGTACTGAAATAGATGCTGGCTGTTTGTACATAGTGTCGTCGCATGCAGACAGTGATACTGCAAGCTCTGGGAGTGACTCGTCGGAGAAGATAGTTAATAACCACGGTGAGTCTCCTGTCATCCATTATGTACGCTGATGTTCAATCCAGTGTTAGTTAAATAATCCTACAATTGGAGGACATTGTGCTTGGTGGAATCCACTACGTCTGCCAATCATTAGAATGTATCGAGGCGTGTGGTCCAATTCGTGCAGGTACAGCTCCACTCTCGGTTGAAGAGGTCCAATCCGCGGAAGTACCACCTATTGCAACACAAGGATCACCAATCGTAGAAGGAGGCAACGAGTGGGACAGCTGCCCCGTGTCACCAGGACCAGGTACTATTATGTACTCCAGAAATAGCCTCGGTTTAGCTTGTTAGTAGATTTGAAGATATAACACTTAAGTGTTTAGTCGAATAGAAGCACTTTTTAACTTGCTAATGGGTGGCCGTCAGCAGTTTCTCCTGTCGGTGGTCGCCAGGTTGGACGATCCACATCGGACTCTGATTACGAGCCGTCCGACAGGCATAGGACTGAAACGAGTATCCACCCATCCGCCGGCGTGGAGCGCGACCTCGAGGACATTGTTAGCGATGAGGATGTCCTCGGAGTAGACATCTCCGACCGTGTTCACGCCGAATGTGAGTTTTCAAGAGTTCCCCTGTCATTGTCTCATCCTGAAATTGTAGTCGAGAAGTGAGACACCTAAACCTTACTGAACCTATTCGACTTCAGAACCACAACCCGTCTTGATTTTTTTTTTAATCTCATGCGACGACGTGGGCTTACTGTACCTCTGAATTTTGCAGTGGATCACTGGGCCGTGGAGGCTGGATTCTACACAATCGAACCCGAAGCACAGTTGACCTTCCTCCAAGAGAAGGAGACGGAGTTCAAGAGAGAGTCGAAGAAGCGGAAGGCGGAGGAGGAGGCACAGGAAGGGTGGCTTACGAAGATGAGATGGAAAACAATTGACATGGCTTTTCCACCTGAGGGGAATGAGGCGTCGCAGGTGCCGGATTGCAACATCGTAGTGGACAAGTATGTGGCGGATTCCAACGTTTCTGTGAAGTTCTCACCGCTGAGGTTCCAGCGACGTCCACTATTACTCCCTCGCGGTGAGCGATCTATCACCTTTCACTTACATAAGGATAATCTCTACTGCTGAGTTGCTTACGTACTCATGAATATATATAACGTATCACTTTTTGTGAGTGCTGATAGTCGTAGCCATGTCTCCTGTAACAGCAGTTACACTTATAGAATATCTCTGTACTACGTGTGTGAATTTGACGCAGAGGTTGCGGCTTCTGGTTCGGGATCGGGAGATTACGATGCGAATGTTGGAAGGAATATGGGGAGCATCAATATCGGGGACACCGATAGCGACTGATGTGTTCAGAATTGGAGGGCTTCAGTAATAGTATGAGTACTGGGGGGTTTTGGTCTGTACATAAATCATTTTGATGCACATCCGGACGGGCTGATATAGAGCTTTAAAATGAACTTGACGACTGCCGGAGAGTTAGTGTGATCGTAAAGTAGGTGTGATCGGAAATTAGGTGTGAGCTTAACATTTTCTTTGAACTCACTCGGGTATCATGTGCGTGATTGCACCGGACTGAGCGTATCCGCTATGTGGTGCACTCGTTACATACTTCTATAATGGATAATTGAATTTCGTTTCTATCTTCGTATTACTACAGGCCCATGAATTCCACTGCTTTTTCTGTGAAATGGCGTGCTTGTCATGTACTGGACTGGATGTGGTCGTTCAAAGTATTAGGAAAAAAATTGCATCCCTCAGACGTCTATTTGAATCTAAGTGACGACGCGGTACAACTACCGTAATGTGGATCAACAGTAATATCATCAGGAAAAAAAGCGTACTGTACACATTGAGGTCATTCTCCCACATGAAGCACCGGGCATCAACCGGCACCCGAGTCACCCCAACGAGGACGACCTCGAAATCGTGGGACCTAAAATTCCCGGCGTCTTGGACCAGTAATCTCGTAGCTATGTCGAGGGAGGGTCGTAATTCATACGTGGCTCGCGCTTGCTTATTACCCTGTCCGAGGTGGTTCCACCCAGGATAAATCCAGTACCATCGCGCATCCTGATTCGATGTTCAGCCTTCCAAGGAGTGGCCCACACCGCCCACACCGGCGACCACGCAGGGAAAGACAGAAACCGCCGGAGGAGCGCCTAAGCCGCGACCCAGCCCTTACAGTCCGGAGTGAGAAACGACCACTTCGCTAGTAGTGAGGTCCAGGCGATGTCTTCCATTTTGATGGCGGACCAAAACAGCGAGCTTTGTCCTCTATATACACCAAGGGAGCTGGTGGCGTTGATTTACTTAGAACACATTAGAAAGGAAGCACATTTTTTCAATGCACGCCCAGGTCCGTCAGAAATTCTTATTTTGGGATTCGGCAGGATCGCCTCTACATGTAGGTTATTTTATAAGTTCCTTGGAGACGGGTATGTCCGGGATCACTTTTTTTTTGACTACTATCACCTATTCGAAATGATTATTTAGAAGCACCAAGGTATCCTCCACGTTTACTCACTGAAATGCGATTCCTTTCGTCATGTGTCAGTTCGCGGAATTTTGGAAAGGTTTCTTTAAATTATGACATCAACTAATGCTTCGTATTACGCAGGTAACAGAAGGGAATATTAAGCGTCCGTTACTCACAACCGACGAGTGATAAAAATGAGGAGGCGTCGTTACGTGCCAGCATACCATATCGAGCGCTCTATCTCCCGCCAGTTAGAGTTACAAGAGTATCCCTGTGCATGCTCAAAGTGTCGTGGGGGCCGCATCCGCAAAGTGGAGACAGTGAAGAACCACCACAGACTGTATGGACGAGACCCGTATTTTTCTCATCCTATATTGGTACGTAACAATCTATGTGACTTAGTAAGTGCATTCACTGATCATGTTCAGAATAGATTCGTTTGACGTTTTTGCTGCTTGCATTGAAAGGGACCATGATCATAATGTAACCCCTGACTGATATTACATTTTTCCAACATTATTAAAAAATTAACTTTGCATTAGTAACGATCTTGCACACCGTGGACGGTAGGAATTTAAGACACTACAAGAAAAAAAAGGCAGTGAATCAACTAAGGGGGAAGAGGACTCTCTTGGTGGAGGCTGTCAACTCGGACGTCTTGGTTCGGACGTGAGGAACAGAGTTTAGTTGATTCTAATTCCGGGAGTCAGTGACGTGCCACTTGACGGGCCATGTCGGATCCGCAGACGACGTAGGTGCCAGGTAAACGTCCAAATCAGATCACGTACGTGGATTTCTCTCCGCTAATTTTGCGATTTGCAATTTTTCAGGGTTTTCGGTTTAGGGTGTATTGCTGGTGTTTAGGGTTTAAGTTGTTGATGTGTGCAATGTTGATATGGCCAATGTTGATGTGATCTTGAAGTTCATTCTTGTAATCTCAGGATAACACAAGCCTCTGTCAAAAAGCTTCTCAAGCTTATTGCAACACTTTAGCAAATTGCACCCTAGCATCTTTGGTCGAAACTAATGGTGGTTTGGTGCCAGCTCAACCTGCGCATCACAAAATGAATACTTACCAATCGGCAAGATTGAACAACTGGCTAAACAAAGACGAGAAGCCATCTCGTTGTACATCTGCTCAACTGCTCCGTTGAGTGTAAGATCGCAGTACTACTTGTATCTCCGAGCTGGAGCGCAGCTTGATCTGAGACATCCGTCGTGAGAACAACTGGAAGTAAAAATCACACCTGCAAAACACTGCAGCACTATACTCATAAGCTCAAGCTAAGCTCAAGCTGAAACCATCAACTCACCTGCAGCCTCGATTCAAGCTCGAAACCTGATTGCAGCTGCACAAAACCGGTAACACAGAACTGGTCACACGAAATAGGTTACACAAAACAGGTTGCAGCACTTCGAGCAGGAGATTAGACTTACGACTCTCGTTGCAGCACTCCGACCAGTAGGTCACACTTGCGAAACAGGTTACAGCACTTCGAGCTCCACTAAGCAAGTTCCCCCTCTACGCCGCCACAACACCTCCTCCAAACATCTCCTAAACCCTGCCTTCAAACCCTAAGAAACTCCAGACTTCATCTGTTCATACTTCCTGATCGGACGGTGTCACCTTATATTACTTGTCACCTTAGATTCCGGTGCGTTCCACTCACAAGGGGAACTATGCCACGTCATGGCGGAGTACAAGAGTCAGGAAACGGAAACAACACATTTCTCTCGATCCAGAACAAACTTCTCTTGATCCAAAAACAGCCTCATTCTGTTCACTTGGCTCACGTTCTAAATCAACTAAAAGACATGTCTCCTGTTGGCTCTAAGAGTTTCCTCTTGATTATTAGTTGAATTCAGCTCGATTTTCTTGTAGTGAGAGGACCTGTGCGCCAAATAAACCCCGGTGAAGAATTCTACAGCAGAGGCCGTGCAGAAAGTGGTTCGCCTGATTTAGTGTGGCCGAAAGTCGAGGGGGTAGATTACCAGAGAATGATGTACTTTGCAATCGGAAGGGCGGATGGTCTTCACATGGACGCGACAAAGGATCCCTTGAACTTTGCTCCACAAGATGAAATGGCGATTGAAGATGGAGACGAAGTAGATTACGAGAATCTCATTCGGGAATCAATAGACCCGGTTTCCCCGGGATGTCATGAAAACCAAATACAGTGCGGAATAGTTTTAATGAGTCTCGCATCGATGTATGGCGTCTCGGATGCTTTCTTATCGGCACTACTCACGTGTCTTGCCGGAAGTTTGCTATCGCGGACTAACATTTTACCAAGGACAGCCTATGAATTGAAGATTCTTATTCGGAAGCTTGGATTGCAGCGCAGCAAAATTCACAGCTGTCCTGAAGGGCATGTGCTCTATGAAGGCCCAGAGAACGGGGACTTGATAAACTGTGCGACCTTTCAACGTTCCAGGTACATACCGGGCTTTACCACAGTGCCCGCTGCTGTAACACGTCATTTCTCTCTAGTGCCGAAGTTAATTCGCATATACAGATGTCCGAAGTTAGCTTCGCTCTTGGAGTACCATGCCATGCACCATTCGACGGGAAGAACATGACTTCTGTAGCACACAGCTTCCAGTGGCCGGAGATAACTAGAATGTATCATGAATTCGCTAACTTATCTACACATCTAAGACTTGCGTTGATTGCAAACGGTGTGTGTCCCCACAGCCACCAGAATTCTAAACACTCTACCTGGATCGTGTTAGTGGCTGTCTATAATCTTCCGCGATGGCTGGCGACAAAGAAGTTTTTTCTTAATTTATCCTTATTAATCCGTGGTCCACGAGCGCCTATTTTAGAAACATTCGACGTGTATTTGAAGCCTCTAGTGGTTGATCTCCTTAGACTGTGGCACGGTGTACCGGCTCTGAACATGTCGAAGCCCGTTGGAGATAGGAACTTCACCTTGAGGGCCATCTTAATGTGGACTGTTAGTGATTTCCCTGCATTAGGCCTTGTGTCCGGGCATACTGTTAAAGGATATTTGGCTTGCCCAATATGCGGGACAGAGATCGAAGCCGAGCACTCTCGGTACCTGTGCAAGATGGTTTACCTCAGCCATCGACGCTTCCTTCCAGAAACTCACAGGTTCCGATGGTCAAAGACATTGTTTAATGGTGAGTCAGAGTTTCGGCGAGCACTGTAGAGAAGAGGTGGATCCCAGATCCTTGACGAGGGGCGAGGAAGATCAGAGTGGCTACGTTGTGGAGGGATTGAAGATTCTGTAGGAGACCTAGTTAAAGAGCATGGTGTTAAGAGGGCTTGTATTTTATTCGCCCTCCCTTACTGGAAGGTATGATTCCAACCTATTAACTTGTTTTCAAAATTCTTTCATTTTATACATTAAATAATGTCTACGCAGTGTATGGCCGGGTGTAGACGTCCCTCTTTGAAGCACTACCTCGGTTGGAGCGCTGTATATGTTCTTTTTCGTGATATACATTCTGTTCAGAACAGCATACTTGTCATTTGCCAAGTACTCCCTCATAACATATCTATGTTTGTTCATTTAGAAATCGTTTACGAAGAAGCCGCTTTTAGTTATGCATAACTTCCTCTACGCAGCTGGGAAATGTTTTATCATAAGTCGTTTTTAAGTTTGCATATAATAGTGAAGAGGTTCAAATTCTGGAGTCAAGTTACATGTTCTGGACTCAGAGCTTGAGGTGTTAGGTATGCATAGAGATGGCGAGGGATTTTTTTGATTGGCTTCATGTGTTATGAAGGAACTGTTACAGTGTCATAATAAATGAAATGATGGTTGTCCGCTGTCATGTCGATTCATGAACTGCGTACATAGAGCAAATAAGTCAAACGAAATTAAGTTGTAACGATGTCGAATGAAGTAGAAGACTTACAGAAGTTGCAAGCGTTAGAAGCCCAAATTCTAGATAACGGTTTAGGTGAAATTTGTATGTCACAAAGTGGTTCCACGTTTACATGGGGGCTTGTGCAGTCTACTGTTTGATAGTACAATGTCCCATTTCTGCACTTTTAGTACTCATTTAATATCAGTGTTCATATGGATTTTTTGATGTTGTAGCATGTCGAATCTCTGTGTCTTGTTTTCAGTCGTCATTGCAATCTGCCATTGTCTGATCAGGTATTTTTCCACAGAAATTACACTTGAAGATTTGAACGTTCTTAACCTGAGATTATCACTATGCATAACTGATAATATGATAGTAGCATAGTATAACTTAGTTGATCACAGTATTGTGCTCTCTTTCTCTCTGGGGTGATATGAATATGCTGAGTCAATATCTACTGAATGCTTTTTCGTGACACTCTTTACATGAACAGTGTACTCACTTCTTGATCGATGTACACTGTCATCAGTTTAAATGCCCGAGGTGGAGTTTATCCCTGATGAATTTCATTTGGTTTTAAAATGTGCAGGATCTTCTTGTGAGAAATACGGTGGACGTGATGCCTATTGAAAAGAATATCGCCGAGAATTTAATTAAAACCTTATTTGGAGAAAAGGATACGGCAAAGGTCAAGCTGGAAATGCTGATGAAAAACATACGCCCACATTTATGGCTTCGGCCTGTGGCAGAAGAAACGAATAAAGCGTTCATGCCTCATGCAAAGTATGTTCTTTTGAAACAGGATCGTGAGCAATTCTTGAAGATTCTGAAGTCATTGAAGATGCCTCGCCATTACTGTAGCTCCCTATACTCAGGGTTGTCACGGTCGTCCGGGACGCTCGGGACGTGGGGACGTCCGCGGACGTCCGCCAGCGCCAGGGGACGTCCTGTGACTTAGAAAAAAAAAATCACCCGCATAGGTTTCACCCCGGGGTGAAACCACATCTTCTACGCGGCGGAGGGGTTGCGGGGGAGGGTGCGGCCGTCGCCGCGGAGCGGGGGGGGCCGTCGGACGCGTCGGGAAGGGGCCGTCCCCGGCGACGGCCCCTTGCCGTCGCCGCGGTGGGGGGGGCCGTCCCCGGCGACGGCCCCTTCGACGGCCGTGACAGTCCATGATCGGACGGCCCCTCGTTGACTTACGGCCTCGACGGCCGTCCTTCGTTGATTTTTAGGGCTCACCCCTTGGCATTTCAGGGAATGAGTATAAAAGACCCCTCCTGAAAGTTGCCATTACACTTCTGAATTGTACTCCATGTGCTACTAGTTGCACTAATATACGTGTGTATCTGTTGCATGGTGAACGGCGGCGTTCAGAAGTGTGTTGAATTGGAGCTTCTTCGGAGGCTCTAGTTCTCTTGAGGACGTGGTACCCCGATTTTTTGAAGTTTTTCCGGGCGATCTATCAAGTGCACCAATGGCGTCTAAAAGTTACTCCCCATGGTATACCGAAGTCCATATGATCGATGCGGAGAAGAAGAAGACTGAGATGGTTCAATGTATGCTATGCAAGAACACTTTCGCAAAGAGGATTGAGCGGATGCTCAGTCATTTGGGCTATGACAAAGTTCTAGGGGTACGGACTAGTGGAGTAGGTCGTTGCACTAATTTGTCACCCGCTATACTGTCCTTGTTCAAGAATTGCGGTGGCAAATTCCCTAACGACTCCAGAATATTCATGTCGGAGCAGAGTACTTCCCCGGTGACTCGTGGCAATATATCCCCGAGAGTGAACACTCCCATGGATGTGGACTCATGCGCTGGATCCCGGGTTTCTACTCCGAAGAATGAACCCGTTTTATTTGGTGAGGGTGTACCTTTCATTTCCACTTTTCCGGGGGAAGGTAGTGGACCGTTTCCTCCTTTGAAGGCAAAGAGGCAATCTACCCTTCAGGAGGCTTCGAAGAGACTCAGAGGCGGGAATGCGACAAAGCATGGGCCACATGTTTTTACGAGAACAGTATCTCGTTTAACGTGGCTCAGAGTGCCTCTTTCAAGGACGCGGTGTTGAAGACGTCCAACATGAAGAGATCATACACACCTCCATCTTACCACCATCTCCGAACAAATTTACTAGCCCAAGCAAGGACTGATTTGGAGACTTCCTTGAATGATAGGATTTTTTCAAGTGTTAGGAAGTACGGGGGAACGTTGGCCCTGGATGGGTGGACTTCTGTAAGCAGTCGCCCTCTAATAAACGCAATGCTGGTATCTCCAGCTGGTGAGTTATTCTTGGGAGCCGTTAACACGAGTGGGAAAGAGAAGGATGTTGTTTTCGTAGCAACCGTCATTGAGAAGTTTATCCAACAAGTTGGAGAACAGAACATCATTCAAGTATGCTACGATAATGCTCCGGTGATGGTTAATGCCGGAAAGTTGGTCCAAGCACTCTATCCATCCATATTTGTCCAAGGATGTGCTGCCCATGCGATGGACCTTTTGTTGGAGGATTGGAGTAAGATGAAGTGGGTGAAGGAGCTCCTAGATCGGGCTAAGAACTTGGTTAAGTTCATAAAGATAAGGCAAATGCCACTCTCCGTATTTCGAAAGCACGAGGCAAAACTTAGCTTGCTGATGCCTGGTCAGACTAGGTTTGCATCGCACTACATTATGATTTTGCGTCTACTGAAGGTTCGAGGAGCATTGGAGCAGAGCGTTGTGGATCCTGACTGGAGAAACTACGAAACGAAGAAGACCTTATCTGCCCGTGACAAAGCGAAGATCTCACGCGATGTTAAGAGGGTTGTCTTGGATGACGTTTTCTGGGAGCAATGTGCAAACTTCAAGTGGATGACGAGTCCCGTTGTATATGCCCTACGAGAGTTTGATGCGAAGGAATCGGCATTGGGTAAAGCCTACGTCGTTCTCCGCAACCTTGAGAAGCATGTTCTCTCTTTACGCCATGAGCCCTTCAAACTAGACTCAGACAATGCTGATTACTGCGAGGACTCATTTTACGAGCGTAAAGCCATGATTAAATCACCCTTACAGTGTGCTGCTGCGCTTCTAAACCCTTATCTTATTGACGATGAGGACCTTTGCAATGATACTGATGCAATGGCATCCGCGAAGGAGGTCTTGTTGTCGATGGATCCTCCGACACTGAAGGAAGTGGTCATAGAAGAGTTCTTTGCATTTCGTGAAGCTTATCCTCCGTTTCGTGACGTACGTGAATCCTCTAAGTCACAACTGCCGCCTTCTGGTTGGTGGGATATATACGGATCCGCTGGTAAATTCATTTCCCCAATTGCAAAAAGGATTTTAGCTCAGCCCCTGTCTTCTTCTTCATGCGAGCGGAATTGGAGTAGCTACTCCTTTGTCCACGACAGGAAGCGAAACCGTTTACTTCCGGAGAGGGCTAATGACCTCGTGTTTGTGTATACAAATTCCAAGATAATTTCCCAGTCCAAGTTGAGTGCCTTAGGCAGGTTCTACGGGGAGTTGGAGGGGAAGGAGGATCCGAAGGCTGTGGAAACCGAGGATGTTGACTACTCTAGTGAGTCTGATGTTGATCTACCCTTCGATGATCTATCAATTGACCCCCCCATCGAGGCCCCAGTCGACGACCTCGAGGTGTCTCCGAAAGGAAAATCCCGTTGTTCTCCTGCGCCAATGGAGCGTGCTTTCGAGTATGATGATGTCGAAGAAGAAGGTACCAACGAGGAGGATACGATTCATCTTTCCTCTTTTTTGAATGGAGACGGTTTATTAAACAGTGATAAGATTCTCCAGGGAGGATCCTCTCATACTACCGTGGATTTGGTCATACCAAAGAAAGAGGGAGACCCCACCATTGATACTTCTAAGGTTGTTTCTCCAAACTTCAACCGCCTAAAGGACGATATGGTTCCACCCACTACAAAGGAGGATGTGCCCGTACCCGTATCGGGTGCATCTCGCACATTGTTTGGAACTGCAAAGACTAGGGTCCAAGTTGGTGGGTTCGAATCGTCCACGAGGTTGGTTGAGTTGTCTAAAAAAATGAAGGCAGATGCTAAGGCTGCTGAAGTAGTGGAGAAATGTAGGAAGAGATTGGTCCGAACCCTACAAGCGGACCCGGGCCTCCTCTCTACTGATGACGGACTTCCAATTGGGAATCTCTTTGGGCCGAAGTTGGCTTTGGGAAAACCGGACATATTTCCTGAGAAACCCCCTGCTAGAGCCACGTCCAAGCGAAAGGCTGTAGACAAGACTCAGAAGGTGTTGGCTTTCAATCGTGGTAGGCCAAAAACTCCTTTGGATGACCCGAATGGCCCAAAGAAATTCCTGAACCCATTCGAGTCAAAGAAGAAGACTAAGGCGAGGGTGAAGAAGGTACGCGAGAGCGATGGCGATGACAAATACGATTCTTCCGGTCCTAGTGGGGCCGAAGTGAAGGACGACAGCGATTATGTGGCCTGATTGGGCACGATAGTTAGAAGGCGGCATTTCCAGTGCACCACCCTAGAATGCCACTCTTTTATGAATGTCCATTTCTAGAAACCATTATCATATTATATCTCATTTAAGCGGTGGTGCTTGCCTCTTCAATATTGTCCTCCACGTTGTGTACTTATTTTTACTTTGATTGTACTTCTCGCAATTTCTTTCTCGTAATGAATGTACACAATCTACATATGAAGTTCGATGCATCTAAGTACTAACAATTCTTTCAACACAAATGCAACTCCGATAAAACATAAATGAAATTGTATTAAAACCAGAGGTAATTTTTGCAAGTACATATAGAAGTAGTGTAAAGTCCATACACCCGGCTCCGCAACCAATATATATATATATATACTGCTCTAAATACGACTATCACCCAGTGTATTGTCACATTAACCGTAGTAATGCGGGTACCATGTCCAACGAAAATACTGTACTCAACGTCCATTGTTTGCATTTGACCTCCGAGTTTGGCGTCGCTGGCTTGGATGTGTAATCGTACCCTCCGAGCGATATTCTTCTTCCACGCGATCCAAAGAACGACGATTATCTTCCCCCCATTCGGGATCATCTTCATAAGGGTTGTCTCGATTGCGCTTCTTGGAATTCTTCCCGTTCCACAACTCCTTTGCCTTCTCAATCTTGGCTACTGTTTCTTGCACAATCTTCTCAATCCTATTGCGTGACCAACGAGAGGAATTATCCTCCGCACGAAGTGCCCTCCTCCAGTCGTTAACTATTTTCTGAAGAGCATCGTCAAACTTCTTAATGATCACCCAGTAGTCTAGGTCCGAATATTTGAAGGATTCCTCTGTAAAAGTGCGACGATGCTGAATGGCTTCTTCTAGTTTGGCCAATACAAGTGCCGTACCAACCAGGGTTCTGTCATACATCTTGTACTCATCAAGTTGGCCATAGTCCCGTTCTACTTCTCTTCTCTTACCGTCGGCATCTACCACAACTTCCGGTTTTGGAAACCGGAAGAAGCGATTGCGATGTATACTCCAATGTCCACCGAAGTTCCTACAAAAAAATTCTCGGTCCTTGGCATCCGGAATTTCACTTGCCCTCATCTCCACCTCATAGTCGTGTGTCATCCATGAAAGATCGTCCAATCGGCATCGTTAGCCGTAGATAGTTGGTGAGTCATTGTCTCCGGGTTCCAAGCCAGTGATTTGCCCCAATCATAATAATTCAGCTCTTTCTTAGGTAGTTGGTCTAGTGGTAAATTCCACCGATCAAACTCATGCCCAGGCGGCATCACGTGTTGTAGTCCCAGCATCTCGTAAAAACGTGAACTAATTGGGGAGCGACACATAACACACTGTTTGTTGTTTAAAGCAGCCTTTGCGATGCAGGTTATGTGGAACTTGTGATTACAATTTCCCATCTCAAAGGCCCCTTCCGGCCCAAAATATTGTTGACAGATGGGACACGTTTCCTTCGAATATTCCTCCGACGGTTTGCGGGTATGGATAACCACACGTTTCGATTCATCCAAATGAGATGATAGTACATCGTACGGCATCCACCCCTCCTCGACCTCTAGCGCCCAGTCAATGACTCCTTCTTTATTTTTGGAACTATGTAATGTGCGCTCCATCATTTCTCCTACATCGCGCCATATCGTGATTTTTGTAGCATCCTCGCCGCCCTTGGCTGCTGCCTCGTTATACTTCTGTAAAGATGATTGGATAGCTTCTTCGACATCCATAGAAGTAATTGCACATTTCTTCATATCCTGTTGTGCTCTAGAGACTATTGTCTCCTTATCTCGTAGTTTGTGGACCCAACCAAGCCATGATAATGCCCTTATGGAAGATGGTGTATCATCTACCATCTTTATGGTGGTCTTCAGCCTTTCCAGTTCCGTACGGGCCTCGTTTCTTTTTCTTCTAGCCACCTCCAAATCCCGTAAAAGAATGTCTAATTCTATTGAATCATCCATTGGCCCTTTTCCTCTATCCTCATGTCCTGGTGTTGCTTGGCTAGAGCCAATGTCCAATGGAACTGGACTAGATGTCATTTTAGACTTCTGAGACGCCATCCCTTGTGTGGCCCCATCTCCACTTTTATTTGAAAATTTAGAAAGGCCAAGGTCATCGGAATCCTCACCATCGCTCAGTACTTCAATGATACGAACCTTTCCTTCCACCTTCACCACTTCCTTCTTCACCGTAGGCTTCACTTCTTTTGTTTTGTTTTTCTCCTTCTCTACCGGGTGGTAGATTTTGCACTCTTCCAATTGTGCATAAAAATTCATCTTCACATGGTCCAACCTTCTTGTCAAACTCTTGATTTGTTCCGTTGCATCCATTAAATCCTTACTCAGGGCCACGTTCTCTTCGCCTAACTTCACACGGTCTTCCAGAAGAGGCTTAATGGAAGATGCCAAAGTGTCAAAGCCAAGGGCACCCTGTATCATGCCCGGAGTGATACTTCCAAATGCATGAGCCATATTTATGAGACTTGGTGCCATAGCGCCTAATACGGAAGCCCCTTCTTTCAGGGTGTGTGCAATCTTCAACACATTATGAATTTGTTGCACTTCCTCTGTGGTTTTTCTTGCAGCGTCTCCCTCTGTGGTATTCTCTAAGCCCCCACGCTGTTCATCAGAGGACACCTCCGTCAATTTGATGCTAAAATCTAGTAACTCCTTCAATGATTCATTGTTTGGCATCGACTTCACCAGCTCCATAATCTCCGAAATGGAATGAACTGCATCCTTTGTGCTATCCTCTTCGGTAGGCACTTGTACTATTGCCAAGGAACTTGGACCATCATCCACTGAACGAGGGTTGGAGCATCCGGCTTCCGCAGCCGTAAGATGTGTTGAGCAGTCATTGTCCACCTCCACTTCCACCTCATCTACGGCTGCCTTGCCCTTTGTATTGTTGGAAGATTTCACCGTGATTTCCAGGTCTGCTCTAGGAATAGTAGGGACATTAGTTTCTGTGGCAACGGGGAACATCGTAGCAATCACATTGGCAATGGCAACGGGCTTCTTTTCCTCTGGACGATGCGGAGTTTCATTCTGTAATTTTTTTACTTCATTCTTCGGAAAGCTCTTTAGATGTGGCCACTGCCGCTTTCGGAACTCCGCTACGACCTTCTTTGCTTCCAGAGGATCGATCAGATATAAATCCGGAATGTCTCTTACCATCCATCCAATTTTCAACGGCCTGTCTTTCGTAGTGGGGTACGTACACCAACTAATCTTCCGCTTCAATATTAGCTCTCCATATACCATACTGCAAATGGTATAATTGAAATGGCCTTTGCTGGGCTTCCGTTGCCCAAACATAGTAGTCCAGACTTCATATGCCCGATGCAAGAAATGGTCATCCATGCATGACTAGGGCTTGCAACTAAAAGTCCGTGTGTTCATCTCGTGTTCTTCTCGGGGCCACAACTTGTCAATGTGATTCATCTTCACATACTTCTTGCACTCCATGAAAGTCCAGAAAATCTCCCCTACAGATTCCCAGCCTTCTTCTGCTACAATGTTTTTGTTGTCTAAGATCTCCCAAGAAAAGTTGTGGCACATTCCCTTCGGCCTGTTCCTCTTCCCGGTTCCTCCAATCTCATCATGTTCCGGATCCGCCATAGTAACCTCGTTTTAAACAAAAACGATATGGTTTTGTTTTAAAGAAAACAAGGAGTTGATAAATGACGTTTACAAAATAACGAATACAGAAAATTCAAAAACTCCCCCCCCCACAATAAAAAGGGACCCCCATCTCCTCACCCCCACGTACCAACAAGCTCCCAAGTGAATTGGGAAACTGTAGCAATAGGAGAGGGACTATTGAGGAGAGTGAAGTGAGGAAGTGGGGGACGGCCGTCGCCATATATGGCGACGGCCCCCAACCCTACGGCCGTCCCCCCGAGCCTAGTGCCGTCGCCCCCCGATCCTACGGCCGCGGCCAATGGCCGTCGTCCCGAACCTGACGACGGCCGTTGGGGGACGTCGGGTCGGGGGCCACGGCGACGGCCGCGGAGGCCCGTGCCTCCGCGGCCGTCCGATCGGGCCGTGTCCTCGGCGACGGCCGTCCGATGAAGGCCGTCGCCGAGGGGACGGCCTTGGAGACGGCCCCCGACGGGGCGGCTTGCGGCCCTCCGATCGCGGCCGTCCCCGCGGCCGTCGCCGTCCGATGGCGGCCGACCGCGCGGGGACGGCCGCGTAGACGGCCTTGGAGACGGCCGCGGGGACGGCACCGTCGGCGACAGCTTGCGGCCGTCCGATCGGGGCCGTCTCCAAGGCGACGGTCGTTCGATCACGGCCGCGATCGAAGGGCCGTCCCCGCGGACGGGCCCTCGCGGAGACGGCCCACGGCCGTGGAAACGGCCCCCGACCGTGGGGACGAGGCCGTCGCGGCCGCGGGAAATTTCCCTCCCCCCCCCTTTTTTAAAATACAAATGAAAAAAACATATAATGCTACATCTTCCGACCACATATTACACTAAACCTGTTAATTTCTTTCACCAATTAAAATGAGAACAGCAGTTAATGTAAACATGAATTAAAATACTTCATGGTATGCAAAGCATCTAAATTCTTCAACGAGTCATTATTCCGTATGCTCCACTGAAGTTAATGTATGTGTCATTTATTCGAATCATTATTTCTGTTGTTTCTATCGTACGCATTTCAAGGTGGTCTATCATCGCACTCCAAAAGTTCCTTGCAGAAATCGAACTCATCTAAACTTGTTTCAGAAATTGTAATCTAAATAGTTCTCCGTCTTCTTATTCTCCGCTTTGAATTTTTGTTTTTTTAAATACATAAGTGCTTCTATTATACTTTCATTAAACGGCTTCATATTATCAATTTAATTCGAGTTACCATCTCTTTATGTACTTTTAACGTTCCTCCCTCTATACAATTTCCACTTTCGAATATTGTTTTCATTTACCTCTTCTTTATTTTCCTCTATGTTTATTCCCCTCTAGTTTATGCCCTTTTTTTAACGTCTAATTTGTCTAATTTAGAACTTCAACCCTCGAAGCTCCATAAATGTCATTTCGTGAATTTCTTCCTTTCATATCGTTTTGAACGTTCGTATTTCGATTTATTTCCTCCATGACCCATGTTAAAGTATATTTTACTAATTCGACCACTATTCCACCATTTTACTAATTCTACCCTACTGCTTTAGTTTTGAATTATATTCTACTAGATGTACCCTACTGCTTTAGTTTTTATTGAGTACTGTACCCCTCTTTCATATATACGTTTTCAACTCTCCATATATCACTACATCATGGCCGACTTCTATTTCTTGTAATAATTATAATTTCGATACTTTCCCTCTCAAACTATTCTTTATTCGTCTATTATTTTGATGGTTCACTCATCTGTTTACTTATGAATATACTTCTACTTCACAGCTTTCCCCAAGTGTATCGATACGTTATTTCTTAATATTACACCCGTCGTCGTTATAGTTCTAATATTCATATCCGTCCTCAAACCTCTTGTTCTTTGTGTTGTTCATTAATTTAATTAATTACTATTCCGAAACAATACCACCCTACTAAACATCGTTCATCAGTATTTTTAGTATTCCAATAATATATATATATATTTCTAAAATTATGTCCCGTCAATATACGTTTTCGTGTAATAATTTTATTTCTGTACTTGTAGCTCCAAGTATTTCACGTCGTGACTTTTTAATTTTTCCTTGATACAGTATAGTCTATGTGTCTCTATGAATTATCGTGCTTGTTAAATTCTCTCATTGTGTCATTAGTAAGTGATTACTTTTGTACGTATGTACTATACATTGTACAAGTTAGAATCCAATTCCATATTTATATTTACGTTAAAGTGTATATGAATAAACATATATTTGTATAGAGTATAATGTAAATGTGTTACCTAATTTATTTATTTTATTTCATATAAGTTGCAAGGTACAACTCAATTCTGGGCGTTGGAAACTAGAATTGTTTATAAAAACAATGATTTCAATTTTAGTCGTTCACAAATTGGCATTATTCAGTGACGGTTGAATGTTTTCTGTTTTAATTTTGTTTTTTACTATTATCCCTTCCTCATCTCATAATGTGAGCTAGTGATTTTTTTTTTTTTTTTTAATGATAACACAGTACTACGGTATGGAAGTTTGTAAAATAAAAGACATTAAAGAGCAAGGAGAGTTTTTATATTTCATATAACTCTAAACCAGCCATGAGAAATTAGAATTGGACCATTTGTTATGAAAACAATGATTTGAGTTTTATTCCTCCCATGAATTGCATAATCCCAAGAGAATTGAATGTTTGTTTTGGTTTATTTCACTTTATTATTATCTCCAGTTTCTCTCATAATCTAAACTACTATTTATGTTTTTATTTTTGATTCTACCATAATACTAAAGAACGAGAGTATGTAAAATTAAAGAAATAAAACTGGGGTAAATCATTCCATTAAAAATTAGAGTCAAAGAATCTATATAAATATTTTCATTGTATACCACTATTCGAGAAGAAATTGGATCTATATTTCTAAGAGATTACCCTAAACCGTAAACCGGTGAAATATAAATGCAAATCTCTTAACCATTTAAACGTAAGGTGCACCGCATGAAAAACCAAGTGTGTACATCAATTTATGCGTTGAATTACTTCTAGTGCATTCTCTCCGCGATGTTCCTCTTATCATATTGTTGTTGACATTTACTCTTTTGATTCGTTAGTATAAAATGTTAATTCATTACCGTATGCTAAAACATGAGTAACTTCGTTTCTTTAAATGACAATTGGTAAAAACTGTTTTAGTGTACCCACAATGTTTACGGTTCTTTCCATTCAATAGGATATATATTCTTCTTCATAAACGTGTTCACATTATTTGTAGATCCTAGGGGGTTATCCACCCCCAAAGAACCAAAATATCACATAGTTCATTGGATCCCAATTTCAAACGTCGACCCCACCTCCCCGATCACAGGATCTTCAGGACATTCCCCACAATATCCGGGATATGTCTGAATTTTCCATTTGTAGGAGATATGCTGTCCAAACAATCCCAAGTGGGATTGTTTGGGACAAGAAGGAGGGGGGAGAGTAAGGGAGGAGAGGGGGGAGGAGAGGAGAGAAAACACAAGGGGAGGGGAGTTCCTTCGACCCTCCCCCCCCCCCGGCCGTCCCCGGGGACGGCCACGGCCGACCCCGCGTGGACGGCCGTCGCCCACGGCCGTCGGATCTTCTCCGACGAGAAGATCCTACGGCTGCGGACGACGGCCGTCCACGCGGGGACGGCCGCGGCCGACCCCGCGTGGACGGCCGTCGTCGACACCGCGGTCGCAGCCCCCCGACCCCGGGGTCGGCCGCGGCCGTCCCCGCGGGGTCGGACAAGGCCGTCCCCGGGGACGGCCACGGCCGACCCCGCGGTCGGAAGGTCCGTCCGCGTGGACGGCCGTGGCCGACCGCGGGGTGGAGCACGGCCGTCCCCGCGGGGTCGGACAAGGCCGTCCCCGCGGGGTTCAGCACGTCCGTCCCCGGGGACGCCCGTCGACGTGGTCGGCCGTCCCGACCGCGGGGCGGCGGTCCACCGACGCACCCTTTGGGGAGCGGTCGCGCCCGCACGACCGGTCGCGGCCGCGATCGTGGACGGCCGCGACCGCTCCCGCGACGGACCAGTTACGGCCGTTGGATTCTCCATTCCCCGAGATCCAACGGCCGTAGGGGGGCCGTCGTTTGACCTAACTGGCTGCCTAGGGGTTCGGGCCAGCATAAATGGCTGGCCCTTCTTCCTTTTTCTTCACTTGGGTGCTCGTGCTACATGTGCTGGATTTACTTCAGCTCAGTTGCGTTCCTCCAAGCTTTTACTACTTCCCCACGGGTTATCGTGGGATTGTGTTTAGGGTTGTCAGCACCGTTTGTTGGTTATTATGAAACCAACAAACTAGTGCTTCATACCTACGGTTTCTAGGTAGGAATTTGGGGTTTTGTTTTGGTCCTTATGCACTAGATATATACGAGATTAAATCAACTTTTATACGGTGGGGAGAAGTTACAGGCATTGTTACGAGGTTGGTACGATACACGGTATTCACAGCTACTCGCTTACCGGACTTTCGCCATGCCTCGTAACGACCGGGGAGGACCCTCCACTCCTAAAAGGAAACACCCCTTGGATCCATACGCTACGAATGACCCTGATTGTGTAGCAGAGATTGGATGGGAGGGGGAACCATCACCATGGCGGATGGTAACTTGCAAGGAATATGTCAAGATGAAGCACCTCATGAAGTTGATCCCAGTACATCTACGTACCGAGGTTGCGGAGAAACAAGCAACACGGGGAGAGATCAAGATCGACAATTGTGAAAGTAATCATTTCAAAATTCGATACAAGGAGGTTTTTCGAGCAGCACAAATCCAGAACTCCCGACCTCATATTATGTTGTATTCGAATATGGCAATGGTGTGGGCGGAGATAGTCTTACATAAGAGGGTTGACTGGACCACAGTCTTGGGCCTGAGGACAGATAAAATGAACGGAGACAACATGGATCTTGTAACAGACTGGAGTGGACATAGCGATTGTCCCCCATTACATATTTCAAACCGTCGGAGTCCACCGGCACAAGATGCAGGAATACAAACTCTAGCCATCGAATATAATGATGAGGAACAGGAGAGACGTCGTTTAAGCTATGATGATGAAGACAACTATCGAGGGCGTCGCTCAAACGAAAATCCCAGGAATCGCAGAGGGCATCGTGCCAGAGAGTCATCACGTACCAACCATGAGGAGTATGGACAAAGCTCTGCCCACGGGGGACACCGTTCGCTAGATCGTCAGGACATGGGACCCCACGAACAAGGCTATGGCCACGGGGAACCGGAAGGAGCTGATTTACCCTTTGACTTTGCAGATGGTGCGTATGGACCCTATGGGGGACGACCGTGGCCAGATTATGCAACGGGATCAAGATACTTTAGTAACTATGACGACGGCTGGTCGGAAATACCGAGTCCTCCAAGGAGTGCTAGTCCGCGCCATCGAACACCTCCGAGAGAGGTACCTCACGGTTATTCCCCTGATCGCGAAGAAGATACGCAGAGACTGGGACGTGATGATTACGCAACTCCCCCTCCATACCGCGGATATGGTGGTCATGGTACCCCATCTGCCCTATTTGCAGAAGATGATTACAGATCATCTTCGCGGACTCCGCCTGGAATATTTCCTCCACCTCTAGGTTATCACACCGACGGTACTGATCACAATAGCGGGGACAACCGCAACGTACTTCATCGCGATGACAGAGTACCACCTCCTCCTTTTGGATACCCTCCCGGTCGAGTTGTAAGAGATAGCTATTTTGAGGAAGAACTAGAGTTGGAGCGAACAAGGCAAAATTACGTACTACAGATGGAGAATCATGCGTTTCACCTTAGACGGGATAATCGAAGATTGATGGAGGAGAGAGAGAGACTTCTGAGAGCCTCCACAAATTCTGCAAGGCACGGGCCACAAGAAACGTATGATCGGGGAGGTCCAAGCGAACTCCCCAATGATGGGAACTATTATCATCCATATGACTACAATGGATTAGGGTGGAGGGGAGACTATTAGAATGGGGTGCATGGTAGTACTTTCTACAGCATCGGAGCGTACCGAGACTTTAATGTGGACTTCGCATATTACAAATTTACAACGGAAAGTAAAAGATGCAAGCATAGTATGTACGTAGTTTGCAGTTTTGTAGATGGAGGTTTAAAATGTACGGACTCAAGAATACAGGCACGTGCGACATTTTGCAAGTAGAATAGATATAATTAGTGTTTTAGAGTGTAGTTGTGTTATCTTTTATATTGTAGTTGTCTTCACATTTGAAAGGAATTTACCTTTTTAATATTCTTGTAGCCGTATTCGAAGTGCACATTACTATCAATATCACTATTTTTAAAATGACAACTTCCTATTGACATGGGTTACGAGTCTACAGCTTACGAGCACTAGAATATAATGAATCTCAAGACAAGTATGCAAAATAATTTTCAATTATTTTTTTGGCTAAATTAATAAGAATATCGTGAATGATATTTTTTGATGGATGCATATTTATATCTAAGGTATTTGTTTGTACAGGGGATTATGAGCAATCACGTTTTGCGGCCCTTACGCTTTCGTCTTCACGAAAAGAACTTGAGTATACGCTTGCCAATATTTGTAAGAATAAAAATTACAAAGCATAACGGTTACAATTCACATATCGCATAATTTTCATAATTAGAATTGAGAGTATCGACTTTTAGCTAGATGTGTGGAGCCAATCCGTTTTCCTCATAATACAAGGGGTAGAAATAGACCAATCTTAGTACAGAGACCATATTTGAACCAAATGCAAGTAAACTTTATAAACAAAATATTGACCGGTGTACAGAAATTGAGATTCCAACATCTCATAATAATATAGAGTGTAAATATGACTATTCACTACTAAGAGCTATGCCCGCCGTCCGGTAACAAAAAAAACATTATGCTTTTATAGGAATACGGAAAGGTAGATATGTAACTCCATATCAGTAACCCTCGCGATAGTGCTCGATGGGAGTGGGCCAGTTGTATGTATCTCTGAAACGGTTAATAAGATGTCCGAGTCCACCAATAGTTCCTCTGTTGTTTTGGCAAACTCTCTCAAGGTAACCTTCGAAAACCATTGCGAGTTCTCCGATATTCTGGAAATGGCGTGTTTCTACTGGCTCGGCTTCGTGGTATGCCGTGCACATGTTGCCCCTGTTGATCTTCGCCGCTATCTTCGCAGCTGCGAAATCCTCCGATGCAACCGTCAAATCTGGAATGATTTGAATATCTTGGTTTTCCTTGTGTACGTATACCACGCGAGGATCCACCCAGTATCGCCTCCTCATAGTCTCCTCCTTCTGATGGACACTCTAAAAAACCCAAGGCGACCTTCTGTTCTCTAGTGTCTTCGTCATCAAGCCCCAATCACAAACCCCGATGTAGATCTTGGACTCATCTTCCGGAAAGTGAAGTAGGATGTTGTCCGGTGACAAGTCATTGTGGAGGTAACCGTATTTGTGTACGGCATCTATGATGTTACACAATGCCCAAGCAAGCTCTGTACGCTTACTTCGGAAAAGTTGGAGACGCTTCCCTAGAATCGGACTGTCCTCTGCATTTTCTCTGAAGATGTAGTCGATGGGGAGGTCACCCGCGGCCTCGTCGTCTCTCTATAGCATGGCTCGAAGGGTCCCACCGTTCCACCAGTACATGAATCCCACATGTTCTAACTGATGAATGGCCATGAAGCGGATGACACCAGGATGGGGAATCCTTATCGCAAGAGATTCATTGTTGTGGTCCACACGTGCCAAATCCGGCCTCATAGACCAATTGAGCGGCCGTTTCTCAGCAAACTCCCAGTACGGTGGGATTTGCGGGTTTCCTTCGATACGAACCCTACGTATGGTAGCATAACCACCTCTCTGGACTTCCTTGTCCAAGTAATAGAAAACTGCAAAGTCTGCCAAGATAGTCAAATGCCGTTTACGTAAGTCAGCCGCCGTCTCCATCCCAATCGGAGAATTCCACCAAGTAATAGACGCCCGTCGATGCTTTCTTGAGCTATGGGGCGCCATTAGTCTCGTGAAGCAATCTGCCTTTGCAATAGTATCCTTGAAGGCCTGGACTCCCCCCCTTTGCGCCTTTGCATACTTAGTAATAACCTCTTTAGCATTCCATAACGCATCGTGTGCACGTTGTGACACGAAATGATCGTAACCAGGCTTCTGTGTATCCGAATGCCAGCACGGATCCATCAAACGATCCCTAATCTTTGTCTCCATCTCTGACTTGAATTTCCAGGGCCCATCTTCCTCATACCGAACGTAACCACTATTCAATGAAACAAGGGTATTCTCCTGGTAAAATTCCACGATGAATGCCACAATATAATCCTTGCAACGTAAGCTCGGCATGTCATCGAATTTGTTCGCCCATTCCCCCACATTCTTCTGCTTCTTATTCTTCGGCATCGTGGAAAGCCTTCAAGGCTTCAAGAAATCGTAACCGCAACTCCAAAGAAACCGTCAATTCCCACAATGATTAATAAGAGCAATACAAATCCAAAGGGTTTTGAAAAAAACCGTTTAAAAATTCGAAAAGTCCCCCCCCTCCCCAAATGAAGGACCCCTTTCCTCCCGGTGAGAACGACCAACGGAGAAGGATCAAGTCCCCCACCAGTAGCAATCAGCCTCACTCGAAAAGGGAGAAAAAAGGTAAAAAATGAAGAGGCGGCTTCCCCTTATATAGGGGAAGCCGACCTCGCGGCCGTCCCCACGGCCGTCCCCACGGCCGTCCCCGCGGCCGTCCGATCGGGCGCGACTCCGCCCGAAGGCGCCGGCCGTCCGATCGGACGGCCGCGTCGGGCGATGGCGCCGCGTGGCCGTCTCCGCGGTCGGCCCCGTCTGCACGCGGTCGGCCACGCGGACGGCCGTGTCTCCCCGCGGTCGCCCACGCGGACGGCCGCGGGATCGGACGGCCCTCCGCGGCGGCCATGGTCGCCCGCGGAGGGCCGTCCGATCCAGTGGCCGTCCCCGCCGCCGACCGCGGAGACGGCCGCCCGATCGGACGGCCCACCCAGGCCGACCATGGCTGCCGCGGGCCGTCCGATCCCGCGGCCGTCGCCGTTGCCGACCGCGGGGACGGCCACGGGGACGGCCGCGGGATCGGACGGCCCGCGGTCGGCCGCGCCGATCGAGCGGTCCCCAATGGCCTGCGCCGGGATCGATCCGGGCCGTCGGATCCCGCGGCCGTCCCCGAGGCCGTCCCCGCGGTCGGCCGCGGCGACGGCCGTGGGATCCGACGGCCCTGGAGGGACGCCCACATCCGACGGCCCGCGATGTGCCAGCACGGCCGCATCTTGGCCGTCGGATCGACGTGCAGCCGTCTGCAACGACCCCGCGGCCGTCTCCGCGGCCGTCCCCGCGGCCGTCCCCGCGAACGGACGGCCGAGATGAGGCGTGGTGGCGGGATCGGCCGATCGGACGGCTGGGGAATGTTTTTACCCCTCCGGGGTCGCAAAATTATTACCGCGGCGTAATTCTCGAGCGTCGGGGACGCCACGTCCGGGACGGGGGACGTCCGGGTCGGACGTCTATTTGAACAACCCTGACTATACTCGAAAATCAGTAAAGGTAAATTGACAGGGTTAAAATCGCATGACTACCTCGTTCTTTTACACGATATTCTGCCTCTATGTCTTAGGAATATTGGGGATCCTACGACTACCGCGGCCATAGTCCGATTAAGTAGGAAATTTCGCAAAATATGTTCCAAATCTGTCGATGTGGATACTAGGGAGATTCTCTTTGAAAAATGTGCAGAAATACTGTGTTTGTTGGAGAAAGAATTCCCCCCAGTTTTCTTTGACATCATGGTCCATCTGACAAAACACTTAGTACAAAAGCTATTCCTGTGTGGCCTAATACATGTGAGATGGATGTACCCATTTGAAAGGTATCTCAAGACTTTGAAGGTGTTCGTCTAAAACTTGGCTAAGCCAAAGGGATGTATGGCAAAAGGCTATGAGGTAGAAGAGGCTTGCGGTTCTGTGGGGGAATTTGTGTCAGAGAATGTTGGTTCCTTTAGAAGATTGTGGGACTCTGTTGAAGACCCTATCCAGAACAACGTAGAACTTGAACGACGTCCGAAACGGCGTGTTTTGGATTTGGTGATGCGTCATCAAATGCGTTCCTTCTTTCTGGAAAATGCGGACATACTGGAGCCTTACCGACTGTAAGCATTTCATTTTCTTTTTATTTTTTTCCTCTAGTTCACAACATAGCAATTACATCAGCTAGTGTTATTATGAGTTGCTAGAGAGTCCTGTTTTTTTTCTTATCCCAGCATTCCATTTTGTCACATCTGATGGCAAAGGCATATTGTTGTCGTCAGATGTATTGCCACACGACCTTTTAGTGATGGTCATAAATAAAACTGCCCACTCTAACAGACATTCTCTCGGATTCTTAATTGCAGCCAGTACGCCGAAGTTACTCAGGAGAGGGCAAATGCTAGACAACAGTGGCGGTCAAGACACTATGCTCGCGCCGGGGCAAGAGCTCCGAACTTCCCACCCCACTTGTCAGAGATACAACCTTTTCCAGAATGGCTGCGTGATACTGTACAGGCTCAAATACTCACTGACATGTATGTGGACGAAATGGTGGAAGCCATCTCCAAGTTTCCATTACTGGTGGCCAAAAAATACTGCAGTTTATATTCTTACGGGTACCATCTACGAGTGCAAAGTGCGGAAGAACATTTGAAGACGTGTGACTCTGGCATTGCAGGTACATTCATCAGAGCCTGTAGAGCCGGTGTTGGAGATAGAAACATCGTTGTGGCTCCTGTTGAATACGTCGGATCACTGGATGAAATAATAGAGTTGGACTATGGTATATTCACTCAAGTTGTACTGGTTGCTTTGTGGATAAAAGCGAACTACAGGGGTACAAATGCTACTATGAAAAGGGACAGATGGGGGTTTACCTTGGCCAATTTCAACAAGATAATTGACTTTGGTGAAGATTCATTTGCCTTACCTTCCCATGTTCAGCAAGTATTTTTTTCAGATTGCTCTGAAACTCCAGAATGGCGGGTTGTAATACGGACAGAACCTAGGGGGCGTAGAGTTGTAGCTTCTGCAACAGACAGAGAAGAGGGGCAGCTATTTCAACTTGGTAGAGATGATGAATTTGAAGGTCTACAAATTCCAGTAAATATATCCGAAGATCTTCCTCCACGAACTGAAGAAGGCAGAGTGCTTCTGCGGAAAACCTGTTTGGGAATCTAGAGGCAGAGCCCGCTGAGGTCTTCGACAGAGCTGTCGGAGAGTCTTCAGAATCTGAATAAAGGATGCTGTAGTACACAAGTTTATATATGGATTTTTGGTACGTTAATATTTTATAATAGATCTGAATATATGTTACAATACAGGGTGTGTTTGGGTTATTGTCGACTAAGTGTTAAGCCTACGTATGTTTTCTTGCGTTAGTTTAAAATGCATACTTGTTTATCTTCCTTAAGTACCAAAGAGCCCATGCACTGTCATTGTTTCTCCCTACAAAGTGATGCAGTTCTAACTAGTTTGTCATTGTTCACACAGAGATATCCGCTGGCGCATGTGTATGTTCATTGGGAATGATTCGAACAAAATTTGAACTTTTACGCTGATAGCTCATGTGTACGTATAAAGATTAACGACATGTTGTTTTTATTTTTTTCCGTTTAGGCTGGTATATTTTCTAAAATCAGTTACCTTTTTAGAAGATGCTCAAATTGATTATCGGTCTTAAGAGTCTGAGCGAATCATTCACACGTTGTTCCATTCGACATTATTTTTGATTCATTTTTTATGAACTCTTATGTATCCACTACGCATCCGTATCGTTATTGCAACCTCACTAATGAGATTTTGTTTGAATTGTTACCTCGATGAACCCGGAGTAATCCAAATGACGAACTCATGCTTGCAAGTATTGCCGGATGTATTGCAGATTCTATGTGATGAAAGTCGAGTGAGAGTCCTGAACAGGGGTGGACGTGACCTCTTTGAAAAATTACCATTTTTTAAATTACTGGTCGACTGAATAGGCTCTAATTCTTCTCAGTGTCTTCTATTTCCACGTAGTATGCTAATCCGTGGCTCAATAATGACCACAATATATGTTTCCTGTTGGCGATTTTCTGCAAATGAGGGTCTATGATGATCTCCACCGTTTGGGATTATGTACCTGTCATGCATTATGGAGCTTGGATTTCCAAAAGTCAATGTTTACGTTGGTGATACGCACATGAGTGGACGTGCATGCGAAAATAGTAGACCAGGGGACCTCAGCACTGAAAGAGGTATCATCTGTACACCAGTATGATTATTTTGATTAAGTCCTGTGTGTCCACCGAAATTGACTGAACTTCTGTAAGATTAGCAATCATCAGAATAAAAAATGAACCTGATCGCAATCATAGGTTGATTGAAAGGCTACAATTTAAGTTTTTTGTTTCACACTTGGGGCAGTGATGCTGTAAATATAATCCTCAAATGAAATGCATTGCATTTTCTTTAGTATGATAAATCACTCGAGAACTCCTATCGTTCTGTTGTATACATCTTTGGACGCTACTAATCCATGTAATCCGTACTATGCTTCATAGTATCCCTCGTATACCCGAACAGTGACTAGAAAGTACAGTTTTTTAGTTAAATCTCACATTTATTACATATTTGTGTATGGTTTCAGATTTACAATCGTCAAGAAAACGCCATTTATCTAACGCCATTGACGCTGTAAAATTCATTCGACTCATATGTGTTCCCTTTTTTTTTTTTTCTCCAAGCACAGGCTGTTAGCAGAAGGTACAAACATGAATCCAATACTTCAAATCCAATGATTAAGAATTGATGAGGCTACTTCAAGTCTTCTAGATTCTATATCTCACTGATCCTGAGTAGCACACTCACACATGCAGGTACGTGACATCCAAGTGTTTGTAAACCATCAATTCAATCATCGTCTCTATTTTGTAGGACCTACGCTAGAAACTAGGCAAATTTCCCGTAGGTCTAACATCATGATCTATACTCAGCGCCTGTGTTTAAGACTCCAACATATATCACCTGCTTCACCTGCTTTATCTTGTCTGCGGATTGTGTCTTCTTGTTTGTGACTTCCTCGTTTATCACTCCGAAATTTCTTGCTATCCGTCCCTCCAACAGTCCAGTTCTCAACTCCGAGGTCAGTCCCGTCGTTCAGCATGGATTACGAACTCATTGCTTGCCACGGCCTCTTGCAGAGGCTGCTATCGGAGGTGACTTGCGGCCCGGACCCCTGGGAGTATGTTTTTTCGTCTGGCTCGTGGACTCCTCCCCCTGTAGTTACACTCGCAGACATTGATCGAGCAAGGGCAGTTTCCAAGTCCAGGAAGGCAATTATAGATGCCAGCCCCGAGTACGCCACCATCCGACTGGCGAGGTGGGATTTCTCGCAGCTGGAGCATACGTGTTGGGTGACAAAAGTTGAGTTTGAGACTGGACGTTTCAATTGGAGCTGGAACTTCTTTAACACTTCCTGGAGCATGGCGGTGCCTTTCTCCCACGCCAAATTTCGTAGCGGACCCCTGGCTGACCTCACCAACACTGAGCTCAATCACCTCCGAGACCGTCTCGCCAGGCCGGGAAATTCTCCCATCTACACTTTTGATGGTCAGAAGCTCTCCCCACGCCCTGACATCTGGGTCGCTCCAGCTGCAGGCGCCTGAGGAAGGTAAGTGACTTCGTACAATCTACTGTTTCTGCGGTTTCATGTGGGATAGCTTGTCACCATCAAGGCAAGAGAAGCGTTGTTCTATATTCGCGGTGTACAGTACTTTTGGTCCTCGTGCATATGACTATGTGCAGCTTTACGATGTGTTATACAAGTCATATTCTACGGCATGTACAGGGACTGTCGGCACAAGTGTGACTTCGAGGTGCTTCTAGAAGGATAGTCGTTTTTTTGCATTTTTAAGGAGACCGTAAACTGCTAGGTACAAGTGATCAACTAAGGACACAGAGGTGTCCAGGGGACTTCAATGGTGTTTACAATTATATAGGCGTTATTCCATTTTGATGTGGACACTTTATAGACACAGAGTAGATTTGTACTGAGCTGAATGTCCTCGTTTTCAGTGCATTCCTAAACTTTGTGGATAAATACATATGTTTTCGTCAATTTCATTTGTGCACGTCACTGTATCTATGAATATAGCGTCGATGTCTATCATCTTAATACTGCAGAACACCGTGAATGTGACTTGGTCCTCAGTCCTACTTGTCTTCGTTACACTGCGTCGTGATTTTTGACTTATGCCATTTAGTAACAGAGTTTTGAAATCTGACAGAGTTCACTAAACCCTCTCCTTGAAACCCTAATTTAAAACAACAGAGGAATCTGACATCTATGAATTGCAAAACTAGATTTTCCATACATCACTCACCGTGGTATGTAGATATTTCCATATCCACAATCCGTTAACATCTTTGCGATAATGTTCAAGTACTTCTGGAAATCTACATATGCAGAATCTATCTACGCCAACATCGTTGTGCCATCGTGACACCTTACTGCCACGTCGGCCCATGACAATTCTACGGATAAGCCACACTCTTGGTAGCAAGACAGTTCAGTTGATAGTCGTTCTCAATCTCTTGATGGTAAACCGAGGCACCCCATTTCGAGCCCTCCTCTTGCTTCCAACATTTTTCTCTTGCTTTTTAATTGATGTAAGTGGGTTTTCCTTGTAGTAATACGTGAAAGAATGAGGCAGCAACTAGTGGGTCGCCCGACCCGGAGGAGATCTCTAACGAGATGCACAAGGATAAAGGCTACAGTGGGAGGTCTCGGAACAAACAACGAAATCTGACTTTCTCTTCCCCCAATGTCGGGGATGAAGTAACGACAATTTGTACTGGAGGAAACGTGGGAGAATTAGAGAGGGATCAAGCGACCGTGAATCCAAATAGTCCGAGCACAGGGCATGATCATAGAGTTGAAGACGAAGACAGGTCCAGTGGCGTCTCAATTCCAGTAAGATCTACGTTGACTCTGCCACAAGCCGATAATATTGTACCTACCAACCCTTTAATCCGGATAATTGAGAAACAAATCTTTGAAATTTGACAAAGTGCTCTGGGCACGTCAAAAGACGGTAAGGTTCTGGTGTCGACACTAGAGAAACAGCTGACGACCATGAAACGTAGGGAGGAATCGTCGAACCTTTATGCTGGACTGCATGCAGCTGATCCCTCCGACACTGTCGTTGATGAATCAAATAGCACACCAATACCTGTTTCTGTTCAAGAGGGCGAGGTACACTTCTTTCTGATTAATTCTGTTTCATGAGGTTCACATTTCTCAGTTAGAACATTTCTAACAGGCTTTGAGCAGGTAAATGCATCTGCCAATACAAATGAGGTACCTACAGAAGCCATCACCGAAACCACCAAGGTACCCCTAGCTGCAACCAGGAAGAGCGCAAGAAAATGCAAGCCTAGAGTCCGAAACGACTGATGCACACATTTTGTTCCCGTAAGCATACAAACCTCACCGTAAAAATTTGTAAATAGAGATAGGCATGGTTCATAGCAATGGCGGTTTCTTGCATTTTTTTTTATTAGTTTTGTCCACTTAAACAGTAGATAGAACTATTGAATGACGTGAGCTCTTTGTATGTTCATGCACATATCCCCCGTCGAAGTGATCATACCACGAAACCTTTGAATTTTGGATCCTCCTCATTCGTTGGACAGAAAGCTTCTAGTAAAAGGTTATAACGCACTCCCGCAATGAATCGTGTTAGTTTCAGTTTTCCACAAATGCCATGCAAGGTGTTAGTGCCTTCCTTGTAATCCTTTAGTTCAAACATTACCTGATCATGCAGTAGCGTCTTTCTGAGTAAGGCTTTGATGCTTTTTGTTTAGAGACTAGTTTATGTGTTCAGAAATTGTTGCGGCGATGCTGTCACTAACCGCATGCGGCACATAGAACAGTAACTTCTCTTCATGTATTTTCAGTAATATCAACTTCCAAGAAGTATTGTCCATCATTCATTCCGTGTCATGGGGATGGTGCGACTGCGTTCAATTCTCGTACCATCTGAATTTTCAAATGCATTGTCGTATATGATTAATATCATTTCCGTGATGGAGATGAGTATCTTCCGTCATCGATGACCTGAATTAATCGGATTACTGCAATAACGAGGTGCCCCGCTCATCAAATTTGATGCATGCAAAGAATGTCAATATGAAAAGGTTTACGAATTTTCACTGCTGACAAAATATTCATTTACATCGCTTCCGAAATACCGGAAGGAAATTAAGTTCCAAGAATTTCGACCGCTATTGCTCAATCCCATTCACCAACTACCACGTGTTTTCTTATTATACGACTGCCTATTTTACGAAATCAATAACCAAAACCACGCGTCGAAGCAGTATAGGAGACCGCAATACTGGTTGATCTTCAGAAACTTCCTTGAAACACACATAGAGCCAACGGAAACGCCAACTGATATTACTGAAATTCATCCAAACATTCATTCACGTTCGAATACGCTAGGTGGCATTTTCCAGTGCTCAATCCGACGTGGAGACCCCGTCGTCAGTCTCGCGCGCGCGCGGTGATCGCGCCCGATTACCCTCGCCCGATCAGGGTCGCCCGTGCCCGTCGCACGCTCGCTGTGATCGCGCCCGTCGTCAGTCTCGCGCGCGCACAGTGAGCGCGCCCGATTACCCTCGCCCGATCACGGTCCCGCACGCCCGTAGCTCAGGAATAACGTGCTCGCGCCCGTACCAGCCTGCGCGCGCCCACACTGTCGGCCCCGTGAGTATAAATTGCCACCCTCCTCCACTTATTTCGCACCCCCCCACTTTGTGCATTTTGCCTTCAACAGCCCAAGGGTAGCTGATTGCTTAGTGCTACGGTGGGTTCCTCAACATTCGCTGTACCGTCCAACATGAATTCCAACGCCTGCAATTGCCAACAAATCAAGTCGATTATGAGTTTAACGAATGGCGCCACTCCACCGGGCACTGCACAGCGAACGGACACAGTTATTTGGTCAAAGCTGGAACGACTCCGTCAACTGATTGACTTCTTCGAGGATTGGATCTCTCGCCGTGACAAATTGGTGGCCTACGCAGAGAATGGACGCCCTCTGCCTCCAACCACTGAAGAGCAGTTGGCAACCCAAGCGACTGTCGAAGAACTTGACTGTGAGATTGGCGATCTCATCAAAGAAATGAAGAAGGAGATGGCAATACTTTGTGTCCCCAATATTGTCTCTAGTGCTCAAACGAACCATTTCGAGACGCACTTGAAAGACCTAGAGGACCGGTACCTAGAGTGCATGGCACTGTAATCGACATTACAATGAAGTGATACATTTTCAAAATAAATAAAGTATTTTTTTTAAACTCTGAATTTGCAAGTTCTCTTTGGTTACTCTGATTTTTAACAGTGTTCTAGTTTGTGGTGGCGCCGGTCCTGAACTAGTGCTCGCGCCCGTCCATCCAGCGTTGGCGCCCGACGGTCGCGCCCGTGCAATCCGGATCGCGCCCGACTAATATCCGCGCGCCCGCATCGACGTCCGCGCGCGCGCCCCTTCGGTACTCGGATGACGCCCGCGCGCGCTTGACGAAGACCGGGTCGCTACCCGCTCGCGCGCGGTAAAACCCGCTCGCGCCCGTCATATACCCGCCACTGAACCGCTCGCGCCCGTTGATATCCGCGCGGGTGCGGAGGTATACACGGCCGAAACCCCGCCGTCGGCGCCTGCGCGCGCCCGTCGGGTTTCCGCTCGCGCCCGTAGCAGGTTGTTTGCGCCCGTTCCCTGGCGCCCGTGACTATAAAAGGGCGATTCCCCCCTCATTTTGCACTCCCCCCCCCCCTTTGAGCACCTTGCCTTCAACAGCCCCCGGGTAGCTGATTGCGTGGTACTCAGGTGGGTCCCAGCACTCTGACACGTGTCTTTGTTTTTGTTCTCTGAACTCTATGGTTTTTCTGTGGTAATTTGAGAATTTTGTAAATGTTTATAATTTGTAAATGTGATTGAGGTTCAGGGGTAGTCGTAGGCTTTTAATTTTGCACCTTCGGAAGACTTCGAAGAACGATCTACCTCGAGCAGATATGGAACGGCAACAACCAAATCAGCCCACGGCGGCAGAGCAGAGGAAAAAGCAAAAGGATGCGGGACGGGCCAGGCATGGAAACCTCCAACATAAGAGGGTCCACGTCTTATTGAATCCAGCAATGCTGTTATTCAGAGGGTGGGAAGCTGCACCGCAACCGTGGACTCTACCAACGTGTGAACAATTCATTGAATGGTGCCACATTGGGAAGTTATTCCCGTTGCACCGTCATAAAAACAATCGTACTTCAAACAAGGCGAACATGAAATATTGCAAGAACCGTCAGTTTGAAAGGCGGTGTTTGGAGGTGTGGCAGGTCCTATACAACCAGGCGATGAACGATAGAAATGAGGTTCCGCTCTTTATTTGTAGAATGGTATATGCCGAGGTAGTGCTTCATAGGCAGGTGGACTGGAGGACCATACGGTTGACTCCTAGCGTCCAACGGCGTCCACATGAGATGGCGATACCTACAGGGGTCCTGAGATTTCCAGGTGTGGACTGGGCATACTTGGATGATCTTGAGGATCAAGCGCCTGTTGAATGGAGTGACTCAGGGGAGGATAATGATTCTGATGGTACGGTAGACCGTCCCCCTCATTCACAAACAAGAGCAGCGACTAGTGCTAGAATCACACGGTTAAAAAAGAAGGATCCTGTGCTAGCTGCCTGTTTGTCGACGAGGAATCGTGCACCGCCTGCAAATCCTACTGGACTGGGTATTCCTCATCAGGCTCCTCCAGCAATCGTCGGGGGCCCGAGCAATGTTGATGTTGCTCCTCCTATATTAGTTCCACAGATTGCGGGCCCGAGCAATGTTGATGTAGCTCCTCATGTACTGAATCCACAGATTGCGGGCCCGAGCAATGCAATGGAAGATGATGACACTGGGTTTGCAGATGAGTTGGAGGCTACAATAGCCGCCGCTGATGCCGAGGGCCCGCAAGGCGATGCATTGCAGAAGGAGCTGGAAGGAAAAAATGCAATAATTTCTGAGATGGAGAAGACGATCCAGAACTTGTACGAAGAAGCTGATAGGATGAATGAGATTATACGGAAGCAGAATGAAGAGATTTCGCAACTTAGATCTGCGAAGACTCCGACTTACGTACCCGAGGCAAGCCAAGCTCCAATCCCTGGTAGCCCTGGAATGAACGAGGAAGACGTGAATGCCATCATTGAATCGGCCACGCACGGTCTCCTGGAAGATACCCCGGTCCGAGTTCCCCGTAAGCCAATCATCCCATTCGCGTCATCAAGTCAAGTGATGCACCCCCCCCAGCGGCAAATCATGTTCGTGGATTCTCAAGAGACGGAGGACTCTTTGGGATTTCAACAGCCATCGGTACCCACTGTCTCCGAATTGCAAGCTACCAACGGGATGCTCAGAAAGTATCTGATCCAGATGAGCAGACAGTACTACCAATGGAAGATTGCATGCATCATGAACGTCGACCGTTTCAGACAGATGCACGATGAGTTCAAGAGGATTGACCGCGACTACCTCCAGCTTAACTCCAAGAGAGATTTCGGATTTACCTTGTGGGCAGATCTAGATGAAATGTTCCCTGACGACATACCGATGATTGCTAAAGCAATAGATTGGACGCAGTTGGAGTGGGAGTACAAGACCGCCATATCCAATGAGAAGATCCCTAAAAATACAAAGCCAAGCTTGCTCTGGCCCAATCCAGCGAAGTATGTGTTGGATGGAACCAAGTGTGCAATTTGTACCAATCTATTTGGGCCAGAGGGGGGCTGGCAATTGGGATCCTGTCAATGCATGTATCATCCACAATGCTTGATTTCCCATGCCTTGATACGTCGGCGGTATGCAGTATGTAAGGCCCCCTTACACAAGCGTTTTTATGAGCAATTCGGCCTGGTGATTTGGATGCCACCGCATTGGGAGCAAAATAAGGAAAATACTCCTGACGTTCCGGACAAGTGGGGTGAAGACTCGATTTGGAATTGGCTTATGGGAATGCACCAGTCCTATGTTAAACAAATGAGCGATCAGTGGAGGTGGGACCAGAAACCTGCGGAGATTGTACGGATCTGCCACGAACTCATCAAGGGCGGGACGGAGGAGGAACTCGAGGGAAGGAGGAATTTCTTCTACCAAGTGCTACATGGGCACTGGGATATTCAAACTAGTACATTCCAGTACGGCCCCCATCCTCTTGGATTTAAGTGGAATTTCAAAGGGAAGTTGGTTGCGGATCAGATCAAGGAGTTGCACGACATGACTGCAGAGGATTTCCGGATCGCTGAGGAAGTACAAACCGCGGAATCTGAATGGGATATATTGTTCAAGACTCAAGCCGTGGATTTCCTATGTGCGGAAGTGGCTCCGGATGTCGTTTTAGTGCTCCGTCGGATGCGCAACAACAACTTCATGGAAGCAATGCTTGGAGGAGATGGCATAGCGAAGAGAACCCGTTCTGCAAAGCGGAAACTCATCGCCAACGATGGGGCAGAATGTAGTGCAGCAGGTACCTCTCGTGCTCGACACGATGAGGGTGGATCGAGTTCCTCTGCACCGGGCACGTGACGTCGTGGAGATCCATGAGTGAAGACCACATTCTGTAAAAAGATATCGGAATATAAATACATGTAGATGGCATAGGGGTATGGATAGGTTTGGGATTACATTCACATGTTTAATGTTTGATAAACTCAAACAATGGATGATAATTTGCTTTTGTAAATCATTGTCGTGATTCTCAAGACGCTTTTATTCTCCCTACATAATACATTGGCCTCCCTTTTTTTGATTGCCAATCATGTTATTCATTCCGCCCGTTGTCTCATCTCCTTCCATCGTATGATAAGTGTATAAATATCTCTGTTGCACACCAAAATGTTTAATATGGTCTGTGGATTTAAGTCACGGTAAGAGAACTTAAGTTATTGTAAGTGTATTTAACTTATGGACTGAATTTTATGTTACGTGGATTTGAACTCTGATCGCGCCCGCATAGTTGCGCGCGTTTGCGCGCGCCCGTAGTGGGCGTACCCGCGCGCGCGCAAACGTGCCCTAGCGAGAGTTAACCCAGGATTACGCCCGTACGCGCGCGCGCGCGGGAACTGCTCGCAACCGTCGCACCAACAGCGCGCGAACGGATACTGAAATGTGGAACTCTCAAGGGTGTCTCCGTCGTTCCGCTCGCGCCCGATTTTGCACGCGCCCGCCGGATTTCGCTCGCGCCCCACATCGCACGCGCGCGAGCACTGCAACCCGAGTGAGGGACTAATTTCTCTCCCCTAACCCTCTTTTCCATTTGCACGCGCCCGCACCGACGCGCGCGTCCAGATCGCACCCGTCGAACCAACCGCGCGCGTCCAGATCGCGCCCGTCAAACGAACCGCGCGCGTCCAGATCGCGCCCGTCAAACCAATCGCGCGCGCACGGTCGCGTGATTCTGAAACTCTTCCCCATCTCACAATGTCTCCCGCATTCCGCTCGCGCCCGATTTCGCACGCGCCCGATTGCGCGCGCCCGTCAATACTCGCGCGCGAGCACTGCAACCATATCATGGAACTAATTTCTCCCCCCGAACTCCCTCGTTCCATTTGCACGCGCCCGCATGCGCTCGCGCCCATCAATGCGGGCGCCCGTTTTGCACGCGCCTGATCACTCCAACAACATCACACAAATAAATTTTATGATTCCACCACTCTCCCATCTTATCCCCTTGTTTTTATTGAATATTCCCACACTCTCTAAATTTTTAATTTTTTTTTTCTCCCTTCGTTGAACACTACGCTTTTATTTAATTCCTTCTCTCATTTCGTTTGTTCATTTTTATAATTCCACCTCTCCCCTATCCTCCCGCCTTATTTTTATTCAATACTCCTACGCTCTTTAATTCTTTTTTTTTTTTTTTTTTCCCCCTTCGTTGAACACTACGCTTTTATTTAATTCCTTCTCTCATTTCGTTTGTTCATTTTTATAATTCCACCTCTCCCCTATCCTCCCGCCTTATGTTTATTCAATACTCCTACGCTCTTCAATTTTTTATTTTTTATTTTTTTCCCCCTTCGTTGAACACTACGCTTTTATTCAATTCCTTCTCTCATTTCGTTTGTTCATTTTTATAATTCCACCTATCCCCTATCCTCCCGCCTTATTTTTATTCAATACTCCTACGCTCTTTAATTCTTTTTTTTTTTTTTTTTTTCCCCCCTTCGTTGAACACTACGCTTCTATTTAATTCCTTCTCTCATTTCGTTTGTTCATTTTTATAATTCCACCTCTCCCCTATCCTCCCGCCTTATTTTTATTCAATTCTCCTATGCTCTTTAATTTGTTTTTTTTTATTTTTTTCTTCATTTTATAAATTCGAATGCCTATTTGTTTACTTTTTTTTCTTTTTTTTTCTTTTGGGTACTCCAATCTCTCATACTAATGTATGGTATTTCAGTGTAGTCCATTCTCTCCCTTAAGCTTTTTTTTTTTTTTTTTTTCTGAACTTACGACTTTTAAACTTCATTGCGCGCGCCCTGTTGGATCGCGCGCGTCCGAGCGCGCCTGCAGGCGCCCGCGCGATCGCGTCCGCAGTCGACCCATTGAACCTTCCCGCGAGCACGCGCGCACTCGCGCGACCGCGCCCGCAAGTACGCGCGCGCGTCTGCCTGTTCGACGCGCGCGCGCGACCTCCTCGCCCTACGCTCGCCCTGCTCGCGCCCACCCGTTCGCGCGCGCCTGCTCGCGCCCCACGCCGCCTGCGCGCGCGCTCAGGGTTTCAACTGGATTAACGCAGTAACTAGTAAAATTTATCCCATATTTTAAGTTAACACTGCCTGAGGTTAGCTTAAAACGACTTACCTTCCTGTGGGAGGGCAGAAACATGAAGGGCGAGATGACAGCCTGCTCCAGTTCTTAGACATGTGTGAATGGGGTGGGTAGTCCTCCCGCACTCTCATGTTTCTCAATCTTTTCACATAAATAGGATTCCTTTTTATGTAGATGTGCACGTGTATGTAGTTCACACACTTTAATTTATTTAAATTTTATTCATTTTTCCCTCTCGTTGTTACTTCTTCTCATTGAATTGAGGTGGCCAAATCGATCTCGACCGTTCGATCGCGCCCGCACCCGACCGCCCGTGCGCGCCCGCGCCTTCATTCGCCCGCCGCTCTCCGCCCGTGCGCGCCCGCGCCTGCATTCGCCCGCCGCTCTCCGCCCGCGCCCGCCCGCTCCCGCCCGCTTCGCGCTCCAGCGCTCGTGCCCGCATGCGCCCGCCCCCGCCCGTCTTCCCCCGCGCGCGCTATCCGCCACGCGGCCTGCAATCGTGCGCACCCACCTGCGCCCGCCCGTTCGCGTCGGAGCGCGCCCGCTCGGTCGCGCCTGTCCGGACAGTACTCGCCCGGTCGAGGGCGGCAGTATATAAACTGCCCCCTTGATTTGACATCCACCTTACCTCCTTGCGTGCTTCATGTCCTGGGTCTCCTTGAGGGCTCCTTGCTTGAAACTGTTAGCTTGGGGAGACACTTGGTTTCGGTGGGGGGAATGTAAAAATTCTTCTCGCCATAAATCAATGTGTCAAGCACTTTTCAGACACACTAAGTTATTCAGATAATAATCTTTTGGTACTACTGGTCCTATTAGTCCCGATACTTCCCTAATCATTCACTATGGATCCGGTTGAAGCGGTTGTACCGGTTGAAGTGGTTGCTCCGGCTAGAGCCATTCCAAGACTCGGTACGAGAGAGTGGGCACCATGGTTTACGATCAAGCTCCAGGAAGGGTCACTGTCACATAAAGTAGCCCAATGTGTGTATTGCAGGACCAAGTTTTCGTACGTGAAGTCTAGGTGCTTTCAGCATTATGGTTGGGACCAGTCCAATCTCTCGAGGGTTTGCCAAAAGGCACCTACCGTAGTGAAGAGGAAGTTTCAGTTTTGCGCTGGAAAGATTCCCGGCCCTTTGACACAAGAGGAGATGGATGGTATGAGGCCAACGTTCCCCGCGTCAGTTCAACGTGGAACATCCAGTGCTTCCACACACGGCACTCTGTACGGTGGATCCGAACCCTCGTACAATGATACCGAAGAGGACCGAAATGTCTCCAGTGTTGCACCTAGTAGGGCCGGTTCGAATACCACTAGGAGCTTGCGGCAACAGGACATGAGTGAAGCACTCCAGATCGCCAAGCGGAAGGAGCTGGACATGTTGTGGTCATCCTTCTTTTACGAAGCCAACGTCGCATTCAACGTGGCCAAGCACCCATCATTTATTAAGGCGGTGAGCACAACCGCGGCTGCCGGATTTAACTACGGTCCTCCTTCCTATGACGCGATGCGAACAACGCACATCAAGGAAAAAAAGAAGTTGATCAAGGCAAAGATTGATGAACGTACGAAAACCTCGACCGAGTTATACGGGGCTACCATATGCTCCGATGGTTGGGATAATGTGAATCGCCGACCGTTGATGAATGTCATGCTAGTATGTCCGGCAGGCGATGTATTTCTTGGGTCTGTTGATACGACTGGCGAGAAGAAGTCAATGGGATATATTGCCGGGGAGATGAAGAAATATATTCGAGAAATTGGCCCTCAGAATGTTGTCCAGATTTGCACGGACAATGCAGCCAACATGCTTGGCGCCATGGATAATATCCTAGAGGAGTTTTCTCACATGTACAAGCAGGGCTGTTGTGCCCATATTCTAGATCTTCTTATGGAGGACTGGGGCAAGGAAGTCTTTGTGAAGGATTTGGTCGCCAAGGCTAAACACGTGTGTCATTACATTCGGAGACATCATGTTCCCATGGCCCTTTTCCGCAAATTTGAACCGAAGTTGTCCTTGGTGGTTCCTGCTGAAACCAGATTCGCTTGTAACTATCTGATGATAGCGCGCCTTATGGAGGTTAAATTTGCTTTGGAGCAAGTGGTCATGGCAGCGGAGTGGTTCGAGTATGTTGACGGTCTATTCAACCAAACCGAGGGGGTGCGTAATCATGCACGCGCAAGCGTAGTGCGTCAAACAATTCGTGACGATGGGTTCTGGCATCAGTGTGACAACTTCACGCACCTAGTGAAACCAGCCCTAGTAGCTCTCAGAACCTTCGATGGGAGCCAGCCGGCAATGGGCAAGGCATGGATTACAATGAGCAACCTAAAGGATCACGTGTACAATCTCCGAGGATCCCCTTGCTTTTTCCCACCTGTCATGGCAACAAGGATGGAGATGCGGTTCAACCGTAGATGGGACATGATGCATACCGATCTTCATTATGCCGCGGCGCTCTTGAACCCTTGGGTTAGAACGCATAAGGGCTTACAAGTCATAGGAGAAGCGAAGGCGGCTCTCAATCGGGTGTTTCGTCAAGTGGGTGGCCAAATGGGAATTCCATTTGGCGATCTTATGAAAGAGATGATCGAGTTCGACGAGGGACGTGGCCCTTACAGCCCCGAAGTGACCATCGATATCAGAGGTTTGAATCTGGAACCCCATCAATGGTGGCAGAGGATTGGAGGGGGACCATTGGCAGTCATTGCAAAGCGCATTTTATCTCAGGTCTGCTCCGCCTCATCGTGTGAACGGAATTGGAGCATGTATTCGTTTGTCCACAACAAGGTACGCAACCGCCTAGGGTTGGAGAAGTCTGAGGCCTTGGTGTACATTTATACGAATAGCAGACTCCTCCGCGAACGCCCAAAGCCCAACCCCCTCAGATGGTACGAGAACAATGCATGGTCAGAGGAGTCAGATCCGGAGAGAGATCCAAGCGAAGAAGAAGGAGATGACGACGATCATTACATACCAGTTGACCACGCAGGCAGTGGGGATGATGATGTCTGGGGACATGATAACGTCGACGTTAACACGAATGGGCAAAACGACGGTAATGGCAACGGACGCGGTGACGCTAACCGCAACAATCCGCGTGACCGCAACAACCACGATGATAACGGTGAAGCGTACGACTTCAACAATGAACCAGAATATAACCAGGGAAACCCGGACATGAACATCTATGGAGACGAATTACCCACACTCCCGGTATTTGATGAAGCGGCTAATGCAGAAGGAAGAGGCGCTTGTGACGAAAGAGATGCTATTCCATCCAAATCAATCCAGAGAACAATGACGGGGTTGCAGATGATTCATCCAGCGAGGACCATCTTGGCAACAATATCCATGCTGGCGATGATGATGAGGACAGTGACGAAGGGGGTGATGGAAGTCATGGACGGGCTGTAGATGGACCTCATTGGACCGGCCTCGTTAGTGGGGAGGGCAATTGGGGAACCGTTCTGGCACAAGGCGACTCAAGCTTGCTTCAAGAGATTCCTCCTGCTCATCAGAGAAGGACCGTTTACGCAATCCCCGCACAGACTGTGCCTCCATCGCAACCCACTGGTACGGGGGGTATCGAACCAGATACAATCGTGGATGGAGGCCTGACTTGGAGGCCCACAAGTTCAATGGGCGCAAAAATAGCTCGACTCCTTAGATCATCAGCAGCGGCGAGGCCTCCACTCAATCGAGCTGGTGGTAGTCGGCGTGGTGCCTCTACCGCCAAGCTAGTCCCCGTGGCGCCAGCTATAGACGACGCCGTACAGAATGTGGCCCAACGTGGTGCGAAGAAGTCCACAGACAAGGTTGTTAGGAAACCACCATCACAAGAACCCCGCGGAGGAACACGAAAGTCAAGCAAAAGAACTGGACCTGATCCCCTTCCATTCTATACAGGGTACACTAAAGGGGGGCCTTCTTCTGGAACTGGGGTTGTTCGCACACGCATAATCAGTGAGGATGGCATCACAGCCATCGGTAATTCCGGAAAGGAGAGGCCTATGAAGCGCCTAGTAAGTGCAAGAGATGGCAATACGGGTGAAGTTTCCATGCAAGTGCGCAATATTACATCGGAGATGGAAGGAGAGGTACAAGCTCCAGTGGTCGGAGCTCCTGAGGATGAAGGTGACAACGAGCACTCAGAGGAGGAAGACCCGGATTGCGATGAGGCGCCAGATGACGAAGATGTGATAATCCGGCACGAATTGGGGCCCACTGTGGCTCGCAAAAGACAATCTTCACGCAAGAAGAAGCCCCGCAAAGCAAGGAGAGTCTAGACTGTGGTCACCTTTTTAGCGCATGAAGTAGCAGTAAATCTAAACATACAATCTACCGGGTAAAAACCAAAAAAAATACTATGTTATTCTTGATGTTTTTTTTTTTTTTTCGTAGCACCTTCTTATTACGTAGACTTATACTGTTACTTAGAGTCAACCTAGTTCATTATCTCACACTCGAAGGAGTTGTATGGTTGTGCTCTGTATTATTTTTTGTGCGCTAAATGCGGTTAATATATCTCCATTGAGTAATTTCGCAGTGATTTTTTTTTGTATTCTGTTCAATATACGAGTATACCGTAACCGAACTTGTACAGTGTATGTAACGCTGCATATCCGGGCGCGTGCACGGGGACGGGCGCGTACAGGAAGGCGGGCGAGTGCACGGAGTCGGGCGCGTGCGCGGGGACAGGCGCGTGCACGGTCACGGGCGCGTACAGCGTGCTCGCGCGTACAGATAACCGGCGCGCGCAGGGGTACGGGCGCGAGCACGCGGGCACGGGCACCTGCGGCGTCGGGCGCGCCCGATGTGGGCTGGCAGGCGCACACGCGGGCACGGGCGCGGGCAGTCCCCCGTGCGAACGCGGTGGACGGGCGCGTGCGGACGGGCGCGTGTGGAGGCCCTGTGCGCGCGCGTGTACGCGCTTACGGGCGCGAACAGCCGAGGGGAGCATAAAAGGCGCCCTTTAACCCTTATTTTCTACTTTTCAAAGTCTCCTCTTCCAGGTGGCTCCTTGTCCTAGCCCGTGACTCCACGTGCTCTGCTTGGAATTGCAGGAAGTGGGAGCAACTAGATTGGGTGGGGGGGAATTTTTTATTTTTTTTATTGTGTGTCCAGTTCATTATTCCAACTATGTCGGTCTCTTGTGGATCCGGGAAACGCCCTGCCTACGTAGATCTTGATGTGCCTGTAGAGGATGTGATGGCAACCTCCACAGCACCGACCGTTACAGGCTCAAACCCGTCATCAAGCTCATTGGGAAAGAAGAACCGAAAGTCGGCGAGTGAGAGGGACCCGGACTACCCACCTCCTCGGTACCAGGAATTCGTTAGAGAGCTAGCATTGGAGTGGTACGGATGTCGGAAACGGGAGATGATTACCCGTACATACGTTGAGAAGGGGGAGACCGGAATTAAGGACTTGAAGACCCATTTGGAAAAGTATTTGTGGAAGAAGCTGGACCTTTCCGAGAGATATAATGATTGTATTCATTACTTTCATTTCCCTAAGTGGATGGAGCAACAAATAACAACAAACACTACGAACATTGTGCATGTCTTTGAGTGTGTCAACAAGAAGCCGAAGGAGGGCTACTCGCGGGCGCAGAAGGAGGAGATAGAGAAGCTCAAATATGTCCAGGATTCGTGCGCGAGATTCTCGAATAATAAGACGAGGGCGAGGCCATGGCTTGAAGCTGGATTGAAAAGCGCAATGGAGAAGTACTTGTGGGGAGCAGTGGTTGGAGTTCCGAGAGGGGTCAAGTTGGTTCCGCTGTCAGGCACAAAGGAAGGCGGTTATGGTAAAGTCCGAAAATTACGTATTGTTGGCATGCAAACCATACCTGAGACTTGTGTCTTTGCGGGGAAGACGTCCAAGGCTCTTGACGAGACCCAGAAGCGGCACGAGACATCAATAGAAGCCATGGTTTGCAGGATTGACCATCCCGGCGTTATTAAGTTTTTTGCGGTCAATGACTGGACGATGGAAGCCTACACGCTTTGGTGGAATGGGGATTGCCTGCAGAATTTTCTGCACAAGTTCAATTCAAATATCGGTGAGGGTACTCAGAACCCTAACATCCACAAGCAGATCGATATGCCCATGGAAACACGTGACCGTGTTAAGGCCTTCCGCACCCATAGGGCCAAGCTAGCTTGGGCACTCATCTGTATTATGGACCGGGTCCATAAGGGGTATTTGCAGTATAATGACATCTCCCCGGGAAACGTCTTGCTTCACTTCCCAGAGGATAAAGTGAGCGAGGTTTACATTGGAGTATGCGAATGGGGCCTTGCAAGTCGGGTGTGTGAGACAACTCCTTCAAGGTACGGTTACCCAAGTGATGAGGCGCGTACGGAAGCCTTCAAGGAACGTGGTAGTTTTGTGGCTCCGGAGTTGTGGTACACTTATGGTAAGCCAAATTCGGAGACCTCATATGAAACTGTAAGGAGGAGACATCTATATACGCAGGCTGCCGATGCGTACTCGGTTGGAGTGGTAGCAAATATGATTTGGAAGGACAAGGACGACTTCGACCTTTTCAAGGATACAGCGGGGAAGGCTAGATTTGCGGTGGCGTTGAAGGAGCTCACAAATCCCGATCCCAAGAGCCGCTCCACCTTGCGTTTGGTCCACGCTACTCTAACAGCCCCTCCCTACAATTTCCAAATCCCAGAGTGTTGTTATCGCAAACATATTTAGAAGTAGGCAAGTAGTGACAACAATGTGATATTCTCAGTTCTCCATAAGAGGGGACATTTTTTGTAAGTGGTTTACTGCCACAATTTTGCAAAACTTTTCAATAAACATTGCACTTCCCAATTGCCCTCTTCTGAAATACATGCCCTCTCTTGTCATTTATGATTTTGCCCGATGTCGCTCTTTCCCTACTAATCTGCAGCGCTCGCGCCCGACCGCCGGCGCCCGATGCAGCGCACTCGCCCGAATGCACGCGCCCGATCTAGGCTCGCGCCCACATGACCGCGCCCGATAAGTGTGCTCGCGACCGCCAACTGGATCGCACCCGCAGCGACGCTCGCGCCCGTTCGCACGCGCACGCGCGCGGCCGGAACGACGCACGCGCCCGATCTAGGCTCGCGCCCACATGACCGCGCCCGATAAGTGTGCTCGCGACCGCCAACTGGATCGCACCCGCAGCGACGCTCGCGCCCGTTCGCACGCGCACGCGCGCGGCCGGAACGACGCACGCGCCCTCGCTCTCGCGCACTCCAGCGCGCGCCCGTGACATCGCGTTCGCGCGGACGCTCGCGCCCGTAATCGCGCTCGCGCCCGCACTAATTCAGCGCTAGGTAAATTCGTTTTACCCTTACCGTGAGTCAACTGGTCAACGCCCTTATGTGACGGACACGGGGGTCTGTCTTGTCACCATGACGGACTAGCGGACTAACGGACGGTCGGTCCATTATGACAACCATGGCGATGGCCGGTGTGGTGACGGTTGTGGTTTGTCCTCTGGATGTGTGAATTGTTCGGGAATGTCTACGCGCTCTGCTCGATCCTAGTCATCGGGGATGATGATGCTTGGGGGCCGCGTTTCTGCCATAGGGCTGATTGGGGCTGGCTCGGTAGTTGGGTGCAGAGACAGGGCCTCTATATCCAAGTTGTCAAACTCCATGTTGTCTAACTCCATGTTTTCCCAGTCATTTTCTTACTGTTCTAACTCCAGAGTGGCCAATGTAGAATCAATACAATGATCGAGGAATTCTTGGGGAGGATTCGCTGTGGTTGAAGGGTGCTCCTGGAGCCACACACATGCACTGTTGGTGATCAGCTTGGCAGCCATGTGAATCCATCAAACCTTGTTAGCCTCGAACTCTTGGAGAGCTTGCTCGGCCGTGGCCCTCTCATCTTGGAGGTATGAGCTCTCCTCTACGCCCTGTGACTTCTGCCCCTGCCTCAAGGTCTCGTTTTGTGCTGTAAGAGTTTTGCATCTTGCTAAGTACTCTTGTCCTTGCTGTTCCAGGTGTGGGATGCGCTCCACAGCACTGGCTTTTTCCTTGGCGAGCGTGTCTACGTGGTCTTGCGTTGCCTTGATCTCCAGTTTGAAATTAGCAACTTGGTGACGCAAGTTGTCCAGGGTTTGATCCTTCTCTTCTATCTGCTGGCGGTACTCGCTGTGTGTGTTGTCGAGGACCCGTTGGGCCTAGTCTCGGGCGCTTTGGATAGCCTTGGTCACCTTGCGTTTGTAGCATTCCTCCATGTCTTTTTGCTCCTCCTTCTCCTGTTCCGTTGTGCGAATCCATTCCAGCATCTCCCCCACGCATTGTGCAAGAGCAATGCTCTTGGTGTGAAATCGTGTCGCACATGGCCCCTATGTCGTTGCTCTCAGCAATGCTGATGTTGTCCCTGTTGGCTTGGCAGGTTCCTCGCTTCGTGGACGCTTGCTTGGTCCTGGGAGGTTAGGGTCGCGTGCTGCAGCCGTGGCGAGCTCCTGCTGAATATCAAAGAAGGTCCCCATAAGAGGGCCCTTGCCATGCCTTCTATGGAATGCCAGGTAGTTCTGGATGTACGCTGTGAGGAATGGCCCAGTGGGGCTGTGGTAGTCGAGGTCCTTCCGATGTCCGAGCAGCTGGACGCGGAAGTTCTATTCTACCAACATTCCCCAATTGATTTTCTCACCCTGGTCGGCCATGAGGAGTAGGGACAACTGTTCTGGCAGAATGCCATTACAGTTGTTCTGAAAATACACCTGACTTAACACTCCACGCATACGTGAAAACCATGGGTCTGTCAAATGATCTACCAAGGCGAATACATCGTACATCTTGTCCTCCTTGAGCTGCAGGTTGCCGACGTGGGCTGCTATGTCGGGCTGTGGATGTCGGCAGTCGCCGCTCCAAGCCGTGACTCCCAAGCCGTCCCAGCCAAAAAACTTGTGCAGGTAGCGCACGGAGAACTGCACCAACACTCCCTCCACCATCCCGGACGGGTAAAGTTTTGTCTCATCCCGAGTTCTCATGGATGCCATGAATTCGTTGCAGTGTTTGATGTTCACCTTTCCTTCTAGCACTGTCCAGTATTTGCCAAGTCCGACCTCGGTATGCCAAATAAGATCTGGCTTGCGCTTCCACTCTAAAATCATACCCGGGATATAGAAGGGGGGGTATGGTTTCCTAGCCTTCATGGTGACTAACCATGTGTGTGGTGGGTGTGAGAGCCAGGGTAAGAGAAGAGGAAGACGGGGCTGCAAGGAAACACAAGGAGAAGAGGCGTTGTGGGGGGTCGCGCGGACTGAGCGAGCGCGCAATGGCAGCAGTGGAGGAGGAAAACGAGGGAAACTTGAGAGAGGAAAGGGAAGGTGAAGTGACCCTTGGTGTGTTGATGATGATCCCTGGGGCCTTGGCGGCCGAGACTGGACTGATGGGGAAGGGCAGGGGCTGCCATGGTGGAGATGATCTAGCCTACATCCTAGCGTAGATGGTGGCGGCATGGGCCTATTGATGCGGAAATCAGTAGGGCTTGGGTATGTCCCATCGTTGGGACATTCAAGTTGGCCTTGGCTAGCTGGAAGGCATACGCGGATGTCGCTCACATGAATTTCCACGGTGGGTGGAAGTACACTAGACGAATGTACTTTTTGAGTCACAGTACAATATACATTGAAGGCATAAATTTGTACTTGCAATTACTTGTACTCAAAAGCTTTTTCCTTGATTTTTGTTTTGTTTTTCCAAATACTACATATGTAGAGATCTCCTGTTCATTATTAAATCAGTTAGAAAAGCAAGTTAAGTGTGTTCAATTAGTACTATTGTGCAGTAGTACAAAAAAGTCACACAGTACTCGAATGTAAGAAAAGTACAAAAGTCTTCAACATCAAAAGCTCTAAATCTGTTTTTGTTTTTTGCAAAGGAGATAATAAGGAATAGCCTATTGGAATCTATCCCTGATTTTACAAGTACATAGTTAATTTGGTCTGTACATGGAAGTAAGTGCTGGTTTCAGTTGCAACGGAATACAAAGTGGAAAATTAAGATTTTTTGTAATCGGAGGCATGATTTCCGACGGCGGCACACATTTCTACAATGGCCTTCTCTCAAATAAAGAGAATTGTCATTTTTCCGTTACTTGACCCTCGACGTGTTCCTGCGTGCTACTTGTACAAAATGTACGCATGAGTATATGATGTACATGGTATTTGTCATAACTACTGCCTCGTTGTTTTCAACAGATCCTGTTTTCCTGGGCCGCCATGCCATGAAGGCGCCGCCACCTCTTGATTTGTCCACGTCATCGTCTCTCTCGTTGGTTCCTCTCATCGCCCATGCAGCACACTGTTGCGTCTTTGCTGTAGCATGCTGTTGCTTGCGAATTGAAGATTATGCTTGGTGCTGTAGTTTAGCTTGTATGCTGTGGGATAACTCTTGTTCACGAGTTCAAGGGCGGTTTAGGGTTTCCTCTGTGAATAATGTCAAAGTCCACGCAGCGGCAAGTTGTTCTTATTCAGAAACTGATAACATCATACTTTACTACAGATGTGATCACTGAGTTCGGTTCTTCTTGCTGCCATTCACCTGTGAGGTTTCTGATTCGGGTTATGTTGAAGAAACACCAGTGTCAAAGCAAGGGAATCGTGACTTCTATCTAGGCAAGTGCAACAACGTAGATGAGTCTCCTAGGCGGTCTTTATTCATGAGTCCAGTTTCGTTATGTTATTCTGGAAGTAGCTTTGACAACACACCTTCTCTTTCTGAGGGAAGGCTTTCAGTAGGGTCTCCTACTGCTTCTTCCGAATCTGTTGCGTTCAAGAAGTGAAAAGATTGATATTCTACGGTGAGTTTTGGTTGCAGTCTCATGAAAGAGTAACTCTGTCTTTTTCTTCTATAAGCTTATCGTGCTTCCTGAACTCGTCGACCATGAATTCTCATTCAGTTTTTGATAACTAATGTGTGTTTCTTGTTTTCTACGTCTATTATTTTCCTAGGTTCCAGCGATGGGTAACACTGCTAAGAGGCAACGCTTGCGACAGGGTATCAGCCGCCCAGGTCCAGCAGCGAGGCTTGCTGAAGCTCGCTTGCAGGAGGACTTACGGGCAGTAGTTACAGAGAGGGCGAGAGAACGGAAGGCCCTTCAGAGAGCACGAGATAGACAAAGACACGAGGAAACATTGGTGTTAGCTTCTGTGCCGCCGGATCATGAAGTCGAAGATGCTCTAACTGCGCGGGAGGGGGGAAGCACAATAAAGTGGACCAAAAAAGTGCTTATCTTTTCACCAATTTCAGCCCCTTCCGTAAACACTAGGGAAAGTGGGATCTACGTTATGTCGATGCAAGATTAAGTTTGGAATACCGAAAATAGACTTGATGGACTTCAACGTCCCAAAGTGGCGGGAGAAGACATGGAGTTTAACATGGAAAACGGAGATGTCGAACTCAAACAAAGTGAACTGACTCGTTTCGAAAAGTGAACAGAACGGTTTAGGGTTTTGTCCGATATCACTTTTAATTTCGCTAGGCACCCCGCTTTTGAAATAGGGTTATATAAATGTACCTGTTTCAGTACTTTGGAACCTCGGATGGACTAAAAGTGTCGTTCCGACGTTTTCAGGACAGTGTTTTCGACGAAACTTTTGGGGCGTTTTTTTTCACCGAACATTGTTTTTCAAATTGAAAAAAACATCCTCTAAAGACAATAGATGGCTCCAAATGAAGAAATTAAGACTTTGGAAAAGTTCATTTTCATGAATTAGAACTAGTGGTCAAATTAAGTTTCAATTGAAGATGTTCTTTTTATGAAGATGTATAAAAGATACCTTATGACACCCTAAAAAGTGACTAAAATGCTCAAAAACTACACCAAAATGCTCAAAATCAGCTTTGAGCATTAAAAAACAGCACACTTCATATTCACTTGTTGGTGGTCACATTTTGCACTTTGTGGTCCACTTTATTGTGCTCTCCCCCGGGAGTTGAACCGAATCTCCCTTCGCATAGCACAATACATAGTCGAAGAGTTGAGAAGTTGTCCCGGTCCATCTAGTAAGAGAGATGTTATGGAGAGGGTCATGCGTCATAACACTATTTCCCCTTTGCTACCTGTTTACTATGCTCGGCCACAGGAAGCAAAAGTTATTCATTCTTTCATTGAGAACTTCAAGAACGAGTTACAGTTAATGAAGCAGGCTAACTCTAACGAGCTGTTGGCAAGGAAGAGTGCCTTGTTAGATGCCGCAGTTAGCCAGGGGATCGAAGGAGTGAGGCCGTTGTCACGTGTTTTGGTTACGACACAGAAGAGCATCAATATTGCGTTGAACAGAAGGGTTTACGCCGCCGACAGTCAAGACACGGTTTGCAGTATTCGCTTAAATCGGAAGAAGAGAGCAGGGCTATCTGAGTATATCAAACAATGCATTCATGCATGGTGGAATGGTCAAACAAAAGTATCACCGAACAAGAAGGACATCGTCAAGCACAGAGTAGGTCGAAAAGACTGGGCCGAGCCTCATCCAACACATTACTTGTGCGAGCCTCAGGTGAGTTGTAACTTATTTATATATTGAGTTTGTGTAATATGATGAGTCCGAATACTTAGTCTTCACACTTTCGGTATCTCACTGGACAAAAAAGATATCTAAAGATTCTAGAGAAGTCGAGAACAGTTACTTTGTAGTTTTTGTACAGCATGTTTTGCCTAGGCTGCATTCCATGGTACATAATTTGGATCAAAACATTGCAAGACAAATTACTATATATAGTCAATTTCGGGTGAGTACTCTTTGTAATGTTAACTTCTATCAGGGTCCTGTTGGAGTGAAGTATAAATTGTACTGGTTCTGTAATTTGGAGGCAATATATGATATAGTACTTCTGAGGACTACAGATTAGAAGTGGAGAAGTGGTACCATGCGTACTTTACGTTCATAGTAAGTCTTAGATGTGCGTCGTGATGTACTTTTTGACTTGGGACTTCCACTAGTTGCGATGTAGCAGTACAAATGTCCATAAGGTGGTTCTTCATTGTACTTATTGTACGAGTAGAATTTCACTTTGGTACACAGTTTACTTGTTTCTATTTTTTTAGCTACTTTTGAAAACTTATCAATAACTTAGAATATAGTTCAGTACTTGGAGTCATGTTGATACGTGGCGTTGCGATGTATTGTACTTTCTTAGTATACAATTTATACTTACGTAATTGTCAGAAGTACTGAGGAGTACCCATTGTGATTTATTGTGAACTTTTTTGTAGAGTAAGGGTGTTAGTTTTCTACAATTAGTACATTGTGTTGTATGTTTTGTAAGAGGTTCTGAAATGAGGGTCCTAAATTGTACCTGATGTATACTTGTGCGTGATTGGCAGACCTCGTTCTTCTTGTGCTTCGAAGAGGTCCATCCAGAATGTACTGTGCGGCAAAGGGCTTTTGAGAGGTTGAAGCCTTGGTGGGTGCGAAAACTGAAGGAGAGGAATACCTGTTGTTGCATATACCACGTGGAGATGGACATGATGAAGGCTGGATTGAGCAACCTCAGAGACAAAGTCAGGGGGCTCCATGTGCATACCACCTGTGATTGTGCGTGTATAGTGTGCACAGGCAGTAAGGAAGGGACTTGTTGTGCACATGAGAATACTTTCAAACGAATAACTCTGATGTGGGAATCATGTGTTTGTGCAAAGGGAGAATTTGATGTGTGGCACAGACTTGAATGTCTCATGGGCAACTGTTCTAGTTGTGGTTTCCAGCTCTTTCCTATTTGTCCGCATGAGTTGTCTCGTTCTAACACCTTTCTTGTTAGATGGAAATGTTTGGAGTACTACCAGGTGGGAGTGGATGCTCATTCTGGAAGAGTGAAGAAACGGCTTAGGGAGGCTTTCAGAGAAACAGCTGCTAACGAATTCCTATCTTATATGGAGAAAAAACAGTGACCACCTTTATCACGCACAACTTCAAGGCGCGATGGCAAGATGAGCAATGCCAATTGATGATGAAGAACGTTCCGGAGGGAGTGGTTGTGTCACATATTGACTATGCAGAGAACTACACTTTTGCCATCCAAAACGAGGTCCAGAGCTTGTACTACTTCAGTACTAGTGTGACCATCCTGGTGCACATTACGATGTGGAAAGAAGGAGAGCAGACCATGAAGCAGACTCACTTCTACATATCTGATGATAAGGCTCACGATTCAGCTTTTGTTCAACATTGTCTGACGTTGCATTGGGATTGGCTGGGTGATTCAGGGTTGACACCGGAGGAACATTGGGTCTACAGTGATGGGTGCAGTTCCCAATTTAAGTGCGCAACAGCGATGTACTTTGTTGCACGCTACCCAGCGCTCACGGGGGGCTGCAAGATGCGGTGGAACTACTTCGAGTCGGCTCATGGAAAAGGAGAATGGGATGGGGCTGGTGCTGTGGTGAAGAGGGCGCTGGCTGCTGAGCAGATCCAGAATCCACTCAGGCCCTTACAGAATGCCGCTCAAGTGGTGGCGTTCCTGGAGGAAAAATACACAGAGCGTGTTGCCAGCTCATATGCTCATGCTAGAACTTCCCCTCTTTCACGTGTATTTTGGTTGATAGGAAATACAGAGGTGGATCATACTGATAAGAGTATCAAGTGTAACACTTTGCCGGGCTCAAAGAGTCTATATTCTATTATGGGCTTTTCTATGTCTGATCCTACTATGCTTAGAACTCGGGAGTTGTCATGCTTCTGTGTCCCGTGTATTGATGGTGATTGGACTGAGTGTGAGAACCTGTCGCAGGTGCAGGAGTGGACTGTACAGAGGCTCTGTCCGATGAGTGCAGGGGCCGTAGCACAGCAAATTGAAGAAGTTGACGACGAGGCTAACTGGGTGTATGACGGCATTTCAGAGGAGGTCGGTGATTTGGTGGACATCGGCGACAATTTCATGATTCCAGCAGAAGAAGAGAACGAAGACGGGGTGGAATTCTACATTCTTCAGTGTGAAGCAAAGAAGTTTGTGTTAGCAGAGCCTATGACTTGCCCTTGGGGGGGGATATTTAGGGCTGGAGACGTTGTGATCAGAGCAAAGTATTACAAGAAGTATGGACGTGGTGAGAAGACATATGTACTCTGTGACAAAGCAGTTGATGCACATGTCGATGCCCATCTGGTTAGAGCTTGTAAATTCCCTATGGTTCTAGCTCCTCACAGGGTTAAAGGTACTCCTGTATACACAATGTCCAGTGAAACGCAAAGGATATGTGAAGATGCCTTGCGAGAGTGGTGGGCGTTCAATGAAGATTAAGTACAAGTTGGCCCCCTATGTACACTGATTTCAGGATTGTTTCTCATTTGACGTTGGTTTTAGTAGTATTGGTCCCGTGATGATACAAGTCAAACAAATGCTTGGGTATTTGTCTGACTCAAAGTGAGCTCCAGAGATATCCCGCTATCCAAAAGCTCCCCCTTTTTTTGCTTCAGTCATCTATTGTCTGGCATAGTAGTCTGTGATTAAGAGAACCTGCAATCCCTTTCTTTTTTTTATTCTTTATAACCTTCTTTTTATAATTTCATTTTGTACCTTCTAATGTCACTCTCTTTTGCGTCTCTGCCTCTTCACTGTAGTATCACCCATCCATATTTCTTTTTTCATTTCGAGTCAGGCTGGACGATCATGGTTCTACATTTTGCTGGATATTAGGTACTGTAGTTTTTTTCCTTTTTGTTTTGGGCCTTCTACAGGGAGCACTGGATAGTGGTATCTCAAGAGCTCATGTCTGAGGATAGCTACTCAGACTACTCAAATAGTAGCATTGAAACATAGAACTAAGACTACTCAAACAGTGCCATCGAAACATTCATTCTAAGAATTAACAAGTGAGTTTATAAACTCAACTTCAAGCTTCCACATCCAGATTTTGAATGGTTGTATATTTATCCGAGTTGTTCTATGTTTGCTACACAATAGTTGAAGTTCCAAGAGTCAAAAAAATCCTTGCCTATGGCCAACTTCTACATGCCTCGAGCTCCCAAAAATGTACAAAGAGTATGTTCTGAATAGACACGGTACTATAAACAGTACATGGGCTGAACCATTCTTCAAAATCTTTGCATTTTGCTTGTTTGTACATGTAGTATATCAAAAATGTACAAATAGTATGTTGTAGATTTATATACGGTAGTACAAACAGAACATGGGCTGAAATATTGTTCAGAATAGCACAACACAGATGTGAAGTCATCTTCTCCTAGGTGCTTTCCTGGTTGACCTTCGGATGGCAAGTGGTAAGGCATTGTCTCTACACATTTTACTCTTACACTTACAAGAAAACTGAGGTAGGTCCGGATCATCATTGTTAAAATTAGTGCCATAGTCCCAAGTTAGTTCCTCCCCAGGCCGTATGATACGATTTGCAAAAAATGCTACATGATAGAAGCGGCGATCCACACTCTCTATCGAGACAGGTACATCCACTAGGTTAGAATCTTCACACCTGTAATGAGAGAGGCCCACCGTCAGGTCAGATTGAAAACGTGAGGACAAAGACCGCTGAGTATATAGAATATGGTCGCAAGTTCTAACCTGTGGTTCAAAAACCTGGCCACATTTCCAAACCGAGAAGAGTCCAAGCATAGTGCACTGTGGTCGTCCAGTTTCCGCTCAGTGGCCCAGTCAGCATCAAGTTGCAAGCTATAGGACTGACCCCCAACTACCTCCAAGTTCCTAACCATTTGCTCAGCATTTGTTAAAATCTCTCCCGTCAACTCAAAAACAAACGCACCTCTAGGAATTAGCTCAGTCGTCCGAATCCCCCACCCCGTATGGGCTGTAGGAGAAACCTCTACTTGATACTTCATCCCCTGCTGGACAACACGATTGCCACAATCACGATGACACCTACACTTGACATTGCACTCCTTAACAAAAAGACGACCTACATGACCCCGGCACACTGAATCTCCATTAAAACAGCGTGCACCCTTCTTACAGTAATGTGCATCTTCTTCGTTGCGTGGCTCCAGGTACGCGTCCTCCAATTGGCCTCCTTCACTATATGCAACGCCTCCCCGTGGACTAGATTGGCATGCACAAGTACCATTCGCCCCCAAGCATTCCGGGGAACATATACAGAAGTCCCCGGGGCGGAGGCTTTGAAGGGTGGTAGGCACGACTGCTTGGTCAAAGACCACACTCGTATTCATATATTGAAAGTATGTCATAGCAATTTCAGACTGACCGACAAGGACAGGAATCCTCTCTCGCCCCTTAGATAGGTCTGCTGCATCATACCAAGCTTCAGCCTGGTTGAATCACATCCCAACAGACCACCTTCCCCTCGTCATTCTCTTAAAAATAGAAAAGATAGGTTCTAGGACTGCAGGGGAAAACTACGAAAAGTACAAATGCAAAGGAAAAAAAAATGGGCCGCAAATAGCACAACCGCATGGGGAAAAAAATAGACAAGCTTTGAACCTTCCCTGTTAGGAAGACCTCAGTGATGAGGTAAGATACATTAATATACCTGCAAATCCATTCTATGCAAGCATTCTACCGCAGCTCAATAGATCAAAAAACAAAAAAATTAAACACTACAAGCAATCCTACTGATTGCTGAAGCCTGTATTCTATGTGGCAACACCTCTCCGCCGTTTCTGTGAGGCTGCGCCACCTACCTTGCCGCCCTTAACCTTCTCATTCTTTTTCCCCTTTGCCCTGGTCTTCTCAGCAGACTCCTCTGCTGCTTGCTCTGCCTCCTTGGCGGTGCGTGCCCTGGTCCGCACATTGACTTTAGGGACAGCAGCGGGACTCCCACTCACTCCGGCAATCCCGGCCAGCTCCTTGTATGTGGTCCTGTCGGCTGAGTACAGATTCTCAGGTGCAGTCTGATGTCCCGGCCCAACATCATCCTCCACATTCGGCCCCTTCATCCTCTTTGCTCTTAGCTTGAAAGGAGACCCGGGCGATACTGACTTCGACACCTGGGCTCCTTCTTCCTCCGGTGCTCCCAACGACAAGTCCTCCAGAAGATCCGCTTCATCCACCGCGGCTGCCTCCCCACCGCGGCTGCCTCCCTCCTCTACAAGCAACGTTGCACCTCCCTGCTCCTTTGCTGCCGGCTCCTTCTGCTTTGCTGCCGGCTCCTTCTCCTTTGATGCACCCTCGGCCTTCCTTCTTGGTATCGCCATGAACTTTGCAGCAGCCTCCACCGACACCAGAGTCTCAACAAATCCCCCAGCCGTGATTCCTGCATTCTTCGACACCAGATCTCCCCAAAGCCCTCTTCCCTTGCGCCCTGGCAGGCATTGTGACCCCGGCTTGGGGGGCGATATTTCCTTCCTCTCAGGCTTCTCCGGCGTGTCCTTCCCCTTCACCCCTTGCGGTCCCTTCTCTTTTACCTACGGTTCCTTCTGTGCATGCGGTCCCTTCTCCACTGCCCGCGGTCCCTTCTCTTCTACCTGCGGTCCCTTCTCCTCTGCCTGCGGTCCCTTCTCCACCCCCTGCGGCCCCTTCTCCACTACTTGCGGCCCCTTCCCCACTGCTTGCGGCCCCTTCTCTACCCCCTGCGATCCCTTCTCCACTGCGTGCGGTCCCTTCTTCACGACGCCGGCACCTTGATCCGCCTTCTTCCCGCTCCCACTGACACCAACAGCAACAGCCCGATCACCCTGACCCCCTCCTTCTTCCCGGGGACTCATCACCTCTACATAATCCTGCTCTTCCACCTGCTCTTCCACATCCCCTTCAACGTCTGGCTGTTGTGGGCTGCCTTTTCTTTGGGCTGGCTGTGAAGGGCGCACCTCCACACTGATGTCGCCGTCTCCTGCCTCCTCTGTCCCCTCTTCAGACGACTCATCATCAGACGAGCTTCCATCCGAACTCGAACCCTCTTCGGTAGTGCCAGAGCTCGAACATAGGGGGGACATCTTGACGGTGGGCCCTTCGTCATCTGAAGAATCCTCCCCCGACTCCAGGTCTGGTTCAGACCCCTTCAAGTGAGTGCCCTCCGCGAGAGCCTCCATGACCACCTTCTCCACCGGCTTCTCCAACCTTGGTTCATCTCTTGAGCGTACACTCTCGCCCCTCAAAATCGGGTGCGGCACACTACCAAACTCCTGAGGCACGGCTCCAGAGCATGCTGCCTGACTTGTCTCCCCTTCGAATGTTAGTCCCGCGTTGTTGAAGGCCTTCTTTGGTGATGCAAATCGGAGGCTAGAACCTGCCACGACACAAGAGATTAGAGTCTATACACATAGTACATAATGTAATTTCAGTCGACCCGCACAAATGAAGCAGTACTATCACTATGTATTGGATTTGAACTGCTGGACCATTTGTACAGGTCCGCAATTCGGAAAGTACTGTAGGACCAGGACTCAATCTATGTTTACCACGTAGGACTTCTAGTGCCAAGTTAAAAAAAGACAAGAAATACCTGTTGTAGCTTCGTCAAGTACAATGTCGTCTGTGTACAGCACCGTAAGTACATTTCAACCACATGGAGTACATAAGATACTTGCTCTAAGTAGCCGCATGTACCTGAAGATTAGGCCTACTATACAAATATGACATTTCCAGCGCCTAACCAAAATCACCAAGTACTATGCAACACACAATAATCCTCCACATTCTGTGAAGCAACTTCTTGTACACATGTTGCATTTACTGAACTTGACACTAATATACAAACATGACATTTCGAGCGCCTAACAAAAATCACCAAGTACTATGCATTACAGAGTAATCTATGGAATTCATCAAAGCAACTTCTTGTACACATATTGCATTTCAACTGCGACACTAAGATACACGTTCAGTCTCATGCCGTTAGTGAAATTGGACTCCTTATACACTGTGCAAGCTTAACTGAAACTAAGATCACGATCAGATGAGGGACAGCAACCAAAACAAGTACACCGTGTACAACCTTACCTGCCAACACTAAACTGGTTATCCTTACTATAACAAACTTCTAGAACTCAGCAGAAGTGGAACAAAGACATACTACACTGTGAGCTTCGAAGTACATAAGCACTCGAATCCCTACAGAGCACAACAAATACTATTCATTGCAAAGCACATAATAAGAGTCTGAAAATTATGTGCTCTTGAACTTACCATCCAAAGGCACCTTTGCCATTGCCTGGTTTCTTCTGTCTTCCATCAGTCTCCTCCTTTCTTCGGCCAGTCCAAGCATTCGGGCCTTCTCCACCAAATCCGCAGGTGGCTCTCCCCAACCGAAACTTCGGTGCCAATCTGGGTGACACATCTCCCCACACCCTGTGGCCACGCACTTACAGCTTCGAACAAAGACAACTGAAGCACAGAACGGATGATACAAATGTCTACAAGAGGTAACAACCATGTCATTCTGCGGGAATGGGAAGGAACATAAGCAACAAGTTGTAATCCTGATCAACGAGGCCTCATCAGAAGAACCAAACCTGGGCAGAATTGATTCCCCAGCCGCATACACCATTGGACTTGGCGTATAGTTTAGACTACTCCTCCCTTGCTTCAACTGAAACTTCTCGGCTGCAAGGGCATCAAACTGAAGCTGACCCGACTCCAATTCCCTTGTTAACACCTGGATCTCAGCCTCGGCAGCCTCGAGCTCCTTCCTCGCAGCCGCGACCATCTTCTCCTCCTCATCCAGCTGCTCCTGAATTCCCTCCATCTTGATCTTCTCTTTGAATACATCACCCCCTCCCTCTTCAAGTGCTTGGATCAACGCCGTCTTCTGCTCCTCCTGTTTCCTCAGTTGTCCCATGCCCCATTCGGACTGCTTGCTCTTCCAAATGGCTTGGTCAAGTCGTTCTGTTGCCTCCTTCTTCAGCTCCCGCTTAATCTTTTGCTCCAAGAAGATAGCCTGCATTAACCCCTCCACGTCTTGCAGCCGCTCTTCCACTGCCTCCTTCGCCAACCTCCCACTTGGAGCACGCGCCGCCGCATCCTCCTGCAAGCAGACTCCCGAGGCCATGGCGGATTCAAGTCCTCCCCTTGACTCACCCGGTGCCCCACGACCCCTCACCCTCATCGCATCACCTTGCTCCACCTTCCCTTCCCAGCCGGGCTCCACCTTGATGCCGCGCCATTCCTTCCCTCTCACGTCCACCTTCTTCTTCCCCTCCTCAGCCGTGGACTCCGCAATACTCTTGCGCAGCTCCTCTAGCTTTCCCCTATCCAGCTTGTATCTACTCCTCTGGCGCTTATTGGTCTCCTCCCCGAATGCACACCAATTCACTCGACCCCCTCCTTCCTCGTACTCCAGAGCAATCCCTTCGGCAAACCTGATTGTAATCAGGTTCGGATTCTCCTCCTCTTCATGCTGGTATAGAATCGGGTGCAAGTATTTCACCCTGTCCACCACCTCCTGAACTTCGCAGCCCTGCCAATAAAATCCACTGCGGCCTCCATCTCCGTATGGCTTTCCAAATAACCTGCGCACCGTGTCACCTGAAACTGTGCCTCGACGGAAGTGGTGGGGATTGTCTCCCTCGTTGGAGAGTCCATACTCTCCTGCGAAATCCGCCTTCTTCAACTCCCGCGGGGGCTTCTTCAGCCTCTCAATCTCTTCATCGACGTCCTCAACGCAATTGAAGGCCTTCTCGGAGCGTACATTCCCCTTCCCCTTCTTCTTCGCGGTGGACTTCAACACTGCCTGCTGTTCTCCATCGTCCTCGTCGCGGCTTTGTGCTCGACCTCGTGTCACTCCCCCTGTCTTCTTCAATGCCGGTGTTGCAGCCCCTTCTTCCACCTCGCGGCTTGGTGCTGGACCTCGTGTCGCTCCTCCCATCTTCTTCTGCGCCGGCGTTGCAGCTCCTTCTTCCACCTCGTCCCAGCCTCGTTTGTCTCCTCGGTTGGCAGCTGACTTCTTCCGGATCTCCTTGGCCTCAGGCTCCTGCGCAGATGACCCGCGTGCCTTCTTCCGCGGACCCTCCCTCCTAGCGTCGTCTTCATTGGGGGGGAAAGTTCGTACGTGAGCGGAGAGCGTAGAGCGGAGAGCGGTGAGCGCAGAATGGAGAGCACAGAATTGAGAATTAGGAAAATTTTCAAAAGCAAAGTAGACCCTATAACCGTGGAAAATTACTAAATTAAGGCTTGATTTTGACACTTTTTTTAGAAAAAGAATATATTACCGTGGAAATTAGGGTTATCTCTGGTAAGAATTTATTACGTTTGTTCTCTAAGATACAAATTAGGGCAAATGTCATGATGACGTCATGTATATATTTTGTTATATTTCTCATGGATTTAGGCAAGATATAATGATCAGGCGTTAAGTTTTAGATCAAACAAATAATTCTTTCATAGGATTATGTAAATGCAGAAGGAAAAAAACAACTTTCACAGAACATAAAGGAGGCAAGGTTTGAAAACTTCATGGAATATTTCAAAATTCGTGTATAATATCTTAACTGCTGAAACCAAGATATACCTTGTTAGAGTCCTTGTCTTCATCAAAGATTACTCTCTCTTCGTAGGCAGCAAAGCATCTTCATTTCAGTGATACAAGTAGGAGATTTTCATCATCAAACAACACTTGGTAAGCTGGGTTCCAGAGAAGGAGGTCACTCTTGGTTTCTTGAGCTTCTCTCTAGATGGCGTATTTGGATAGTGACACAGTCCTTGGCATGCTGTGCTGTATGCGAAGGTAGCGTAGGAGTTCGGGGATGTCAATCTGCAAGCTTGCCTGTAACGTTTTAAGACTACAAGAATTCAGTGTGTTGCGCGATGCCGAAGGTGTGTAATGCGAGATCCAGGAGGACGAGAGCGGCTGTAGGTTTGCCCCCAAAGGCACCGGCGAGTTATGAGGAGCTGCGGCCGTGGCTGCTGGAGGTGGAGCGCGCCAGGAAACGAGGCATGGACCTGCCACCGTTTAGGCACATCGGAAGCCTCCATGTTGGTGAAGGTGAATGGCGTTGGACAGTGCTTTGTACCAATGAGCTTCTCCGTATTATGGAGTTGTCTCTAATCCCGTATCCCTTGCTATCGAACGTCGATGAGAATCCAGTTGTTCAGCTGCCCGAAGTGATCATATCGGATGGCGAAACTTGCTGGTTTGATATGGACAAGAGTTGGACTGTATATCCTTCGAAGGATTAGTACTGTGAAGTCTAGTGGGGTGTTCGAATACAATCCTTAAGATTTGGTCATTCATTGGATCTACATACGAGTATTCCAGCATGATGGTTTTAGATAATATAGATGATTCTAGAAATAAGAAAAGAAAAATCAACTACAAGAAATGGTCTTAGAAGTCCGTGGAATATTTCAGAGTTCGTGTACAATAATGGAGTAGCAGAAACCAAAATGTACACCAACTCGAGAATAGGTAACATGGCTATGCAAATGTGGGATTTTGAATGAGTAAAATATAAATAACAGCACAATATTATATTTGAGCCTTTATTTTGTAACATTTCATTCTTCATATTATATTTTGAGCATTACAGTTGTGACATTTCATCCTTTACAAACACGGAGACAAATTGGATATGAGAATCATAACAAGTTTAGGTTTAGGGTAGTAGAGTAGACGAAGGATTACCCAATGAACTCCAATTAAATCAAATCAAATCAAATGAAAACAACAATAGACCGAAGCCTACTTCAAACTCACAACATGCTACAGTCGGTACTTTCACTCTCAGAACTAGATGACTCTGAATCTCCTTCTACCGCCTCGTCATCGATGAATAGAAGGGCCCTGGGATCAAAAGTAGTTGGCCGACTAGGAACATATGTAAGGGCTCCAGATTGAAACGCCTGTGCTAAGCCCTCTGCGTAGTCCGGAAGTATGAAAGGCTGAATCGGGCTGGAATGAAGACGCCACGATGGAGTGGACACTGATGTTGGCCCACGTGGCGGTGTTGCTGAAACTACTCTGCAATAGAGAACCGATTGTGGTTAGATAGAGTACGTAGAGCTGCAAAGAGAAGTAATGCTTGGATAATTTGAACAAAGAATGAAAGACTTACACCACTTATCAGGTCGTGGTCTCTTTGGAGGCGCTTCGCCTGTTGCTGCCGGCCTTGGATGTTTAGGAGGGCCCATGGCGGATGGTTTGAGAAGGGCGTTGAATATGGCTTCGTCCTCCTCAAAAGCGAGAATGTGACGACCAACAGCCTGGGCGGCCTTGATGGAGGCCCCTGAAACTCGAAGAGAAACAAAGAAATGAGAAACTTTGGAAAAAACGAGAGGAAAAATGAAGCAGAGATATGTAAGAGAGATACCTGTCCCAGCATTCCAGTCAACGACTATGTCGCCGGGCTTGGACAGCTCCTCAATGATGTTCTGCATCATCTCAGGGGATTTCTCCCTTGGGCCTCTCCACGGCACCTCCCCATTCATGAGCTGAGATTCGGCATCGGTGAAGTTGAAAATGGCATCACTCTCGGTAATGTTGAGGAGCCCATGTATCAGGTCTTCCTTCTTCGTCTGGAAGGAGAAAGTACTGCCACTACGAACGTAGACGCGAATCCAGAACCGCATAGTCTGGAGTCAAGCAGAACTAGTGAGTAAAATTAAGCGGAAGGGTTATCAGTAAGCGAAGAGAAGGGCATGTTTAAGAAAAGTACCAAGTTCTCGGGGTTCGTAGGAGAAGTCAGGCCGAGTACATTGACACCCCACCAGTCCTTGAACAGCACGTATCCATTAGCAGCAGCTTCTTCCTCGATATCCTTAGCCAGCTTCTGATCAGTGTTGTAGATGAGGCAGATGGCACCATCTTTCTGCAGGAATTCATCTGCAAAATGGAAGATGTCGTACAAATAATCCTTGTAGCGAGAGTTCCAAGGCGGAATACTCGTGGGGGGAATGGAAACGGATGGGACGGGAAGATTCTCAGGGATGTCGGCAATGATCAAGTCGACTCCCAGATGGTTCTCTTGTTTGCACCGGTCCGGAACTTCGTTTTCGCGGCCTGCTCCAAACTAGAGGAAACAAGAAAGGAGAGTTAGTAACTACATAGCGAGTAGAGGTGGCAGAATCCAGTAGATGTCAAAATATAGGAACAAACCTTGCGAATGAAGTCTTGAGTCTTGATCCAATCCGGGTCGCCCCCTTTATTCTCCCGTCTCCTATTTCGCCGTAACAAGGAATCCACAGATGAGTTGAAGACGGAAACATGTGTGGAAATCGAAGCTCCAGCTGAAGAAGTTGTTTGAGGATATAGTTTGGCCTTCCTCTGCTGAAGGAGACCTCTGGTGATCTCCGAAGCACTGATCGATGAAGGAGCCGGCGAAGAAGCTGGAGAAGGGTTGGTAACGATCATACCCGGAGAGGGCTCTGGTGCCTTCTCAGCTGGCGCGGAAGAGTCTGCACCAGTTTGCTGTGATGCCTCAGACTGAGAACGCAGAGATTTCAGTCGCCTTCCTCTCCCTCTCTTTGGTGGTGGAGCAGAAGACTGATCCTGTTCTCCTTCACGACCTTCTGCATCATCCACGGAGTCCTCCGCCACAACCTCACCCCCATCGTGTAGAGTCTTGACGTCCGCCTCTGAGTCAATCGTGAAACCACGAGAGCAATCAAGATACCAGCATCCCTCAAGCAAGTGAGAAGCTTTGTACCTTTTCAACTGTTGAGGAGAATAGATACACTGGTCCGAGGTTTTCGACGTCCAAGAAAGGAAGTAGCTTGGGAACTGCTGAACCTTGATTACCCCCTTCAGAACAAGCTGTCGCTTGAAGTACCTATGTAAACCAATATGTAGAAGGTTAGTATCAAAGAGATAAAGAGACCTCGTTCTGGAATTTGAATCTGATTAAGAGGAATGTATCGTACCGGTAAGTAACCCGCTTGACAACTTGGGCGGTTCCAGGAAATTTAGAAAAAATGGACTTCTTGTCGAAGGGCTTATCTGCTGATTTTCCAATGAACGTAGGGAAGGCCTTGTCCCACAAGAGAATACGTGAACTCTCCACATAATCGCCCGGCTGTTGGACATCAGGAAATGCCATCCAATTTATATCGAGGTTCTCCGTCTTGAATATGTCCTCGACTTCGTGGATGACGGCTTCCTCCAACTGTAATACAAAATTGATATAATTAGCAACGAAGAAGGAATACGGTAAAAAAATAAAGGAACAAGTAATTGGAATGGATTTCTTATAAAAATTACCCCAGCCCAGAATGAAGCTTTGTTCAACCATGGGTCGAAGTCGGTGTCTTTGAATTCAGATGGCAGAAATCTGTAAGACGTTCGAGCACTCGGGGATGAGTTCCACCACTTCAACCAACGAGCCTTGTATTTGGGCTCAACGGCCGCAGGAACAATCTTCTGAAGCTTATCCACTGACATCTCAGGCTTATTGTTGAGACTGAAATGGCGATTAATCTGCAAGAATTACCGAAGTTTGAGAAAGATAAATACAGAAATTATTGAAGTCATGCGAAACAGCGAATTGAACAATGATCAGTGAGTCACCTCATTGAGGAAGTCGTCACCATTCTTGGGATTTGCAATAGCCAAGTACTTGGTGAAGTCCTTCTTCTTGATGGCTTCGACCATTCTCTCTGATGCCTCATTCATAACATCCCAAACTGCACTTGCAGACTGCTTATCCTTAGGTGTCTTCATGCGGTAGGCATTGGCTGCTTCATCGGAGGCCGCTGCGAGTTCCCGCTGTAGAAAGAGAATTCAGACTTAGGAAATTCCATGAGTATTGAATAATAAGACGCAAATAGAGAGAGGAAGTAGGACTTACTCGGTACAGAAATGCGATGAAAACTTTAGTTGTCAAGGGAAACCAGGAGGGATTAGGTGGCTTGTTCTTCAAACAGACGTCATACTCTTGAGGACTGAGGAGGTCTTTGAATTCCTCCAGCTTCATCATTCCGAAAGAGCGGATTCGAAATAGTTTTGCAGGGAGATTACTCTTGACGTGGTCATTCTCAGTCGACCTGAAAATAAACCAAAACACGTATGATGAATAAAAGAGATGAGATAAACCAACAAATGAAAAACAGGAGAAAAGAAACAAGTACTTACCAGTTGATGTCGTGCATTGCGTGAAGAAGATTGCCAACGTGGCCACGGGGGTCGAGTACTATGCAGTGCACAGAGATGTGCCAAGACGGGTCGTCTGCATGATGCTTGTTGATATGACGAAGCCATGCTGAGAGGCGATGGTTACCTTCCCAGACAAAGAACATCTTCCCCGAGAATTGAGAGTAGTCCTCGTCACTTTGAAGCTCAAATTCGAAGGCATCATTCGCGTCCCTCCATAATGGGCTCCATCTAGCCATGACCTCATCCGTAACATCTCGCGTCTGCTCTTCGTTGTTGTACATGGAGATGTACATGACGCGGTCGCCATCTCTATACCCCTTGACGAACTCACGCTCCAAATGCTGCACACCCACTTCGCCCACTGGTCTGACCTTTGCCATTGGGATCATCCGACACAGGGGCACTAACATTCGGGACTTCTGCGATGGCTTGATCCTGAGCTTGTTGATGACGGCGTTGGAGTCCACCTTGTATAAGGTCTGATGTTCTAATTCCCCTTCTGTAGCAGTCTTCAAGTTTATCGGACAAGATGGTTTCACCAAAACATCTTGTGTTTGCGTAACCTGCGAGGGGGTGCGCAAATTAGGAAAACAAGCACAATCGAAGAAAGTCATGCAAAGTAGACAAGTATGTAAAAGAAAGTAACAATATATCTTCATACTGTCATCTCTCTTTTAACAACTCAATCATCATCTGTGATTGATAGAACTATCTACGTGAGGATCGACTATAGTACTCCTTAGACTGTCTACAGTTCCAGTGACGGCGCCTCCTCCAAAATCGCCTGGTCTGTTGGATTGGGCACGGTAGAATAGCCGGCAGAGCAAAGACGACATGGGCTGGCCTCCTGACTCGAATCGGCGAGGAAGGAGAGGGTGGAGACATCGGCGGGGAGCCCTGTGGAGGAGAAGTGGGCATATAGCCCGGGGAGGTAGGCTCATACACCGGGGATGTAGGCATGTACACTGGAGAGGTAGGCATGTACACTTGAGAGGTAGGCATGTACTGTGGAGAGTGGACCTGGAGAGGTCCACTTTCCACACCTACAGGGTTGGCTACATCACAGGTACAGTGGTACTGATCAAATGAATCCGAAAGATCGGAAACATTGATGACAGAAATGGGGGAAGTAGCGGACATCTCAGGAGCATCGGATGATACCTACATTAGGAGAAATGAAGAGATGATCAACTGCCCTAATTAAAAGAGTAGGAAACAAAGAAGGGAAGAGGGCGAATAGAACTCAACATCATAAACATAAAAAAGGAATATAAATTGTAGATTGAATGAAATACCTCAGTTTGTGCTGGCGTAGGGTCTTGACGTTCGCTCCCCATGTGATCCCCATCAGAGTCCTTAATTGTAAACAATGTTGTAAGTAACAAAAAGAACAGGAACTTTTAAGATACAAACCAGAACCTCGAGAAGGCTCCCTAGAAAACCTTTAAAACTCATAAAGACTTATAAGATTTTATTTAAGACTTCGTAAATTAAAACCCTTTCAATCAACACAAAAAATCAAAGAGGAAAAAAATGGAACAACTATCAGAAATCCCAAATTGTCCCCCAACCTTAACATTCAAATACGAATACCATTTTCAACAAAGAACACATTTCCATCGGGTTTTTTATTTTTACAAAATTAAAAAAAAAAACATCATCAACAAAGACCATATACTTATGAAATACTTTATATTTAATTCGGTCCTAATCAACAAATCACTCAAAGAATAAAAAAAAAATTAAAAAAAATTCAGAAAACCGAAATGGAGCAGCACCCTCCCGGCCTACTGTCGTTGACGACAGTAGGTGGGCGGGTTTTTTATTTTTACAAAATTAAAAAAAAAAACATTGAAATACATATTCCAAGATCAACAAAGACCATATACTTATGAAATATTTTATATTTAATTCGGTCCTAATCAACAAATCACTCAAAGAATAAAAAAAAAATTAAAAAAAATTAAGAAAACCGAAATGGAGGAGCACCCTCCCGGCCTACTGTCGTTGACGACAGTAGGTGGGCGGGTTTTTTATTTTTACAAAATTAAAAAAAAAAACATTGAAATACATATTCCAAGATCAACAAAGACCATATACTTATGAAATATTTTATATTAAATTCGGTCCTAATCAACAAATCACTCAAAGAATAAAAAAAAAATTAAAAAAAATTCAGAAAACCGAAATGGAGGAGCACCCTCCCGGCCTACTGTCGTTGACGACAGTAGGTGGGCGGGTTTTTTATTTTTACAAAATTAAAAAAAAAAACATTGAAATACATATTCCAAGATCAACAAAGACCATATACTTATGAAATATTTTATATTTAATTCGGTCCTAATCAACAAATCACTCAAAGAATAAAAAAAAAATTAAAAAAAATTCAGAAAACCGAAATGGAGGAGCACCCTCCCGGCCTACTGTCGTTGACGACAGTAGGTGGGCGGGTTTTTTATTTTTACAAAATTAAAAAAAAAAACATTGAAATACATATTCCAAGATCAACAAAGACCATATACTTATGAAATATTTTATATTTAATTCGGTCCTAATCAACAAATCACTCAAAGAATAAAAAAAAAATTAAAAAAAATTCAAAAAACGGAAATGGAGCAGCACCCTCCCGACCTACTGTCGTTGACGACAGTAGGTGGGCGGGTTTTTTATTTTTACAAAATTAAAAAAAAAAACATTGAAATACATATTCCAAGATCAACAAAGACCATATACTTATGAAATATTTTATATTAAATTCGGTCCTAATCAACAAATCACTCAAAGAATAAAAAAAAAATTAAAAAAAATTCAGAAAACCGAAATGGAGGAGCACCCTCCCGGCCTACTGTCGTTGACGACAGTAGGTGGGCGGGTTTTTTATTTTTACAAAATTAAAAAAAAAAACATTGAAATACATATTCCAAGATCAACAAAGACCATATACTTATGAAATACTTTATATTTAATTCGGTCCTAATCAACAAATCACTCAAAGAATAAAAAAAAAATTCAAAAAAATTCAAAAAACGGAAATGGAGGAGCACTCTCCCGGCCTACTGTCGTTGACGACAGTAGGTGGGCGGGTTTTTTATTTTTACAAAATTAAAAAAAAAAACATTGAAATACATATTCCAAGATCAACAAAGACCATATACTTATGAAATATTTTATATTTAATTCGGTCCTAATCAACAAATCACTCAAAGAATAAAAAAAAAATTAAAAAAAATTCAAAAAACGGAAATGGAGCAGCACCCTCCCGGCCTACTGTCGTTGACGACAGTAGGTGGGCGGGTTTTTTATTTTTACAAAATTAAAAAAAAAAACATTGAAATACATATTCCAAGATCAACAAAGACCATATACTTATGAAATATTTTATATTTAATTCGGTCCTAATCAACAAATCACTCAAAGAATAAAAAAAAAATTAAAAAAAATTCAGAAAACCGAAATGGAGGAGCACCCTCCCGGCCTACTGTCGTTGACGACAGTAGGTGGGCGGGTTTTTTATTTTTACAAAATTAAAAAAAAAAACATTGAAATACATATTCCAAGATCAACAAAGACCATATACTTATGAAATATTTTATATTTAATTCGGTCCTAATCAACAAATCACTCAAAGAATAAAAAAAAAATTAAAAAAAATTCAAAAAACGGAAATGGAGCAGCACCCTCCCGGCCTACTGTCGTTGACGACAGTAGGTGGGCGGGTTTTTTATTTTTACAAAATTAAAAAAAAAAACATTGAAATACATATTCCAAGATCAACAAAGACCATATACTTATGAAATATTTTATATTAAATTCGGTCCTAATCAACAAATCACTCAAAGAATAAAAAAAAAATTAAAAAAAATTCAGAAAACCGAAATGGAGGAGCACCCTCCCGGCCTACTGTCGTTGACGACAGTAGGTGGGCGGGTTTTTTATTTTTACAAAATTAAAAAAAAAAACATTGAAATACATATTCCAAGATCAACAAAGACCATATACTTATGAAATATTTTATATTTAATTCGGTCCTAATCAACAAATCACTCAAAGAATAAAAAAAAAATTAAAAAAAATTCAAAAAACCGAAATGGAGGAGCACCCTCCCGGCCTACTGTCGTTGACGACAGTAGGTGGGCGGGTTTTTTATTTTTACAAAATTAAAAAAAAAAACATTGAAATACATATTCCAAGATCAACAAAGACCATATACTTATGAAATATTTTATATTTAATTCGGTCCTAATCAACAAATCACTCAAAGAATAAAAAAAAAATTAAAAAAAATTCAAAAAACGGAAATGGAGCAGCACCCTCCCGACCTACTGTCGTTGACGACAGTAGGTGGGCGGGTTTTTTATTTTTACAAAATTAAAAAAAAAAACATTGAAATACATATTCCAAGATCAACAAAGACCATATACTTATGAAATATTTTATATTAAATTCGGTCCTAATCAACAAATCACTCAAAGAATAAAAAAAAAATTAAAAAAAATTCAGAAAACCGAAATGGAGGAGCACCCTCCCGGCCTACTGTCGTTGACGACAGTAGGTGGGCGGGTTTTTTATTTTTACAAAATTAAAAAAAAAAACATTGAAATACATATTCCAAGATCAACAAAGACCATATACTTATGAAATACTTTATATTTAATTCGGTCCTAATCAACAAATCACTCAAAGAATAAAAAAAAAATTCAAAAAAATTCAAAAAACGGAAATGGAGGAGCACTCTCCCGGCCTACTGTCGTTGACGACAGTAGGTGGGCGGGTTTTTTATTTTTACAAAATTAAAAAAAAAAACATTGAAATACATATTCCAAGATCAACAAAGACCATATACTTATGAAATATTTTATATTTAATTCGGTCCTAATCAACAAATCACTCAAAGAATAAAAAAAAAATTAAAAAAAATTCAAAAAACGGAAATGGAGCAGCACCCTCCCGGCCTACTGTCGTTGACGACAGTAGGTGGGCGGGTTTTTTATTTTTACAAAATTAAAAAAAAAAACATTGAAATACATATTCCAAGATCAACAAAGACCATATACTTATGAAATATTTTATATTTAATTCGGTCCTAATCAACAAATCACTCAAAGAATAAAAAAAAAATTAAAAAAAATTCAGAAAACCGAAATGGAGGAGCACCCTCCCGGCCTACTGTCGTTGACGACAGTAGGTGGGCGGGTTTTTTATTTTTACAAAATTAAAAAAAAAAACATTGAAATACATATTCCAAGATCAACAAAGACCATATACTTATGAAATATTTTATATTTAATTCGGTCCTAATCAACAAATCACTCAAAGAATAAAAAAAAAATTAAAAAAAATTCAAAAAACGGAAATGGAGCAGCACCCTCCCGGCCTACTGTCGTTGACGACAGTAGGTGGGCGGGTTTTTTATTTTTACAAAATTAAAAAAAAAAACATTGAAATACATATTCCAAGATCAACAAAGACCATATACTTATGAAATATTTTATATTAAATTCGGTCCTAATCAACAAATCACTCAAAGAATAAAAAAAAAATTAAAAAAAATTCAGAAAACCGAAATGGAGGAGCACCCTCCCGGCCTACTGTCGTTGACGACAGTAGGTGGGCGGGTTTTTTATTTTTACAAAATTAAAAAAAAAAACATTGAAATACATATTCCAAGATCAACAAAGACCATATACTTATGAAATATTTTATATTTAATTCGGTCCTAATCAACAAATCACTCAAAGAATAAAAAAAAAATTAAAAAAAATTCAAAAAACCGAAATGGAGGAGCACCCTCCCGACCTACTGTCGTTGACGACAGTAGGTGGGCGGGTTTTTTATTTTTACAAAATTAAAAAAAAAAACATTGAAATACATATTCCAAGATCAACAAAGACCATATACTTATGAAATATTTTATATTAAATTCGGTCCTAATCAACAAATCACTCAAAGAATAAAAAAAAAATTCAAAAAAATTCAGAAAACCGAAATGGAGGAGCACCCTCCCGGCCTACTGTCGTTGACGACAGTAGGTGGGCGGGTTTTTTATTTTTACAAAATTAAAAAAAAAAACATTGAAATACATATTCCAAGATCAACAAAGACCATATACTTATGAAATACTTTATATTTAATTCGGTCCTAATCAACAAATCACTCAAAGAATCAAAAAAAAATTAAAAAAAATTCAAAAAACCGAAATGGAGCAGCAAATCCAACAAATGCACAAGGCCTCATTGGAGGCCGAAGCCTCCTCGGCTGGAGTGCTCAAACATCAACTACATCAAGACATTAATACAAAACCGAGGCTTCCTCGAAGGCATAAGCCTCCTCGGCCTGCAAGAGTGTGAGCAGAGGGGAGCCTCAACAAATCCAAACAAATCCCAAGTAATGAACTACAAATCGCAAGCACCAAACAACATAACCAAAGCTCACAACCAAGCCCAAGTATCCAACAACAGGACCATAACCCGAATCCAAATGCAAACTCACAACCCGAATCCAAATGCAAACTCACAACCCGAATCCAAATGCAAACTCACAACCCGAATCCAAATGCAAACTCACAACCCGAATCCAAATGCAAACTCACAACCCGAATCCAAATGCAAACTCACAACCCAAATCCAATTTCAAACTCACAACCCGAATCCAAATGCAAACTCACAACCCGAATCCAAATGCAAACGCACAACCCGAATCCAAATGCAAACTCTCAACCCGAATCATTTTAAACCACAATAATGTTCAAATCCAAGTACATTGTACAAAATCATAATCACAAACCTGGCCGTACGCACTCATGATGGAGATGAAGTCCGTACGAGAGAATCAACCCAATATTCAAAAAACCCATCATTCAAACAATCGTCCTCGGAATCAAGGTGGAGGAGGTGGGCGGTACCTGGTCTTCCTCTTCCTCGTTTTCGAGAGGATTCTCCTCTTCCTCTTCCTCGCTGCCCTCGCTCCCGTCGCTCCCGCCTGGAGCTCCAACCCCGAGCTCAGGCTGAGGCTCGGGCTCCTCCATCCGCAGGTCGTCTTCTCCCAGGCCTTGGGCCTCTCCTCCATCTCCCTGTCCGTCCTCCTCGACTCGCCCTTGCTGCTCCAAGTCCCTGGCCGCCATCGCAACCCCACCTTTCCCACCCTGCAATATCCCCTCCCTGGCTCTCCTCGCAACTTCACGCAAGCGCATGCTCTCGGTGCCCTCTCCAACAAGTGAGAGTGGAGTTGAAACTCCCACCTCCCTTATCCACTTGTTACTCTTTGTAAAATCAGGAAAAAAATAAGGATTATAAGTTGAAGGCCGTCAAATGTAATAAACTTGATTAAATCATACCCTAGTTTTGCAAAAAAAAAATGCTATATTTTTATTCAAATTATAAATGTACATAAGAGATTCATATTACACTTTCTCTAAGTACACTTACTTCAACAGAATTAAAGTCATGCTCGGATTGAGAATTAGGGCCCCTTGTCAAAGAGTCAATGAATCTGATAGAAGTCTCTGCTGATTCTACTCTCTGACTACAATTAAAAACTAGTTCATCCGTCATGGCCTCACGTGCAACTCCACTTACGAGTACCTCCACTTCGTGCTCTTGACGCTCAACAACGGTGTTCTCTAATATCTCTTCCTTCTCCTCCACTATAGACTCGAGAATGAGTTTTCGAATGCTACAGAACTTCAATGCTACAGGCAGGCCGACTCCTCTCCTTTTTACAGGAGCACTCAAATTGTCACCTTTAAAAACTACCTTCTTACGTAATGCTCTCCTCTTTCTAGCTCTCCTATCCGTGAAATCTGTACCACCTGGTTTTCTTCTAGGTTTAGGAGTGACATAAGTGGAGGGAGATGGCCCTCCAATCTCCTTCATGTGTCTAACCCCAGGAAGGACTCTCTCACAAAAAAAAGACTCTCATGAGAGCTTCCTCCCACCTTAAATACCTATCACGTAGAACCCTAATTTGATATACAAATTTAAAAACTGACACATTCTCTACCCTCTCTCATTTAATGGAAGTAAAGTTAATAATTTGAACCTTTGATTAAAAAGAATAAATCCAAGAATACCATAATCTAAAAGATCTGATTCAAGCATTTCAATGCATGCTTCTTTTTATATTAATTGTTATAATTGTAGAATTTAAATGACGGCTCATTCTAATCTTATAATACATCATGACAAATAGAATCCGCTTCACGATTCAAATTGTTAAAGTACAGTTCTAAAATTTTTGACATGATATACTTAGACCTGCAAAAAGTGGCATTGTAATTAGTTGGCGCCGTCTCTCTTAAATCTTACATTCGTTACCTAACAGAATGAATCATTCTCTAACTCTTTACTGGGCGTTCCAACCAGAATAAAATGATCAACAGCGACGCATCATTCCTCTCACTTTGTAATCGCGATACTGCTTCGCTAGTTCTCTCACTCTCCTCCCATCTTTCACTAGTATCACTGAGTTCCCTGCGAACATGGGGATGGTCTGTCTGTACGCCCAAGGCATGGGCATCCCTCTTAGGTTTCGCGTAGATGACGATGGTCTAGCTACAGTCTCCTCTCTTCGCCTGAGTCTCAGATTCCACTTCCGTGAAGATACCATCAGTATAGAGGAGGAGATCTTTGATGACGTTACTGCCGAGGTTACCCACACCCTCGGGCAACCTTCAGTGAGAGATGAAAATAATATGCTGCAGTGGAGACTCCTTCCTGGATCCTATAGAGTCTATGGTCTTACTGATTCTCTGATGGCTGCATCCACCGAGATCCTCACCCCCCGTCGCTCTTCTACTTGCACAATTCAGACTCCCTTACCTCGTGATGTGAAAGTCAAAGTCGAGCCTGGTACTGAAACTTCAGACGTAGAGAAACCTCCTCCTCCAACAGTCATTTCTCTCTCTTCTGATGACGAAGTCAATCCCGTCAAGTTGGTGCCTAAGGTCCATGCAGATGCTCCTCCTTCCAATGTCTCTCCTCCATTGTCCCAGGTCACAGTTAGCATTGTTCCGCTCCTTAAAGAGATTGCTAAGACGCGTGGGTCCAAAAACATTTTGAAGAAGATAGACTATTCCACTATTAGTCACGAGAGAGTAGAGTACTTGCCTGCGAAGTTTGATGGTCCGGTTCTTTTTGAGTTGCCCCCAGCTGCTGCAGGTTCCTCTAAGCTCGCCGCCAAGTCTATGCAGGGAATGGACAAACGATACGACGGACACTTGTGGACCAAGACCATCACAACAAACAACAAAAACGACTTCGGACTCTCTTTTCGAAGTTCCACCTGCGTCGGATGGCTGCGCTGCACCAACCAGGAGTGTGACTTTCTCAAGCGTGTTCCCAAGATCTTCGAGGTCAACGAGACTGAGTTCGAAGGCTGTACCCTGCAAGCTTTTGTCATGGACCAGCCTCCTCCATCCGACTCCACGCTAGTGTGCAAGGTATGTAAAGAACCTCCATCATGTGTAGCTACATGCGAGGCTAAGATTTATTACGTTGTGGGCAAACCGAATCAGACTAGAGCGTGTATTCACATAGGAACACATGATCATCCAGTGAAAGTAGGAGACTACAGAGACTCTAAAGCAGAGATTAGTAGCTTAATAGAAGAGCAGGTAGAGATGAACAACAAAGCAACAAAGAGCGCCGTTGTCCTGGAGGCGAGCAAACTCCTCATCGGGAGCTACCTTCTACAGCCCGAGGATGCACCAGCGAGGAAGCTGACGATGGAGGAGCTGGTTCCTGTTCTGGATCGATGCAAAGACATGGCGTCGCCCAACATCCGCAACAAAGTTGCCACCTTCAAAAAATTCGTAAGGTACGGAATCATGGACGGTATCACCAAGCTCCGTGGTAACAGTCTCTGGGCGTATGTCCAGGAGAATAGGTTTCCTGGACATGGATCGATGCGTGACAAAGTCTTTGTCTTCAAGATGTCGGAGGTCGGGCCGGGCAGTGGTGTCGACTTGGTCAGCCGTATGCAAGCTGGTGGCGATTTGGAGAACGCATGGATCATGTTCGACCATGTCAAACGCGTCAAAGATTGGTCGACGATGGCGTGCCATGTGTACGACGCCACCTACTGCCGCGTGATGACAATCGCCACTTGCGACATGCAGTCCGAAGACACGGACGCCCAGCTCGTCTTCTGGAAAAACCTGAACCTGGTCATGGAGATCAATGGCGTTGCAGCGCCGAACTTCAAGGGGTTCATGGCGGATAACGCACAGGCGAATTGGAATGCAGTGCGAATCCTTTACGGCAATGGCAACAAGGAGGACCCAATGGAGGACCGGGAGAGGTCGTGCTTCTTCCACTGGACTCAGAACATGGTGGCGTATACGCAGAAGCACTTCCCCGAAGAACTCTGGGAACAGCACAAGAAGATGTGCACTCAGTACAAGAATGCGACCAGCATGGCAGAGGCGGAAACCCTGTACCACGCGTTGCGAGCATGGTGGGCATCCACCGGGGTCGTTGGCGAGAGCGGGCTCATCAAACTCGATCAGTGGCTGTCATTCTGGCACCACCGCTTCCGCCAGTGGGGGGGATTCATGACCGAGGTATTATCTCTGCTCTCTGTTTTGATGTTTTTGATACTGGTTTCCTAGCCCTAACCTACAAAACTCTAATCCGTGAATCTAACGGCATCTACTGTCAAATCTGCAGAAATTCACGAAAGAAGAACTCACAGAGATGCCCACCTGTAACCTCGCCGAAACAGTTCATAACAAGTGGCTCCAAGCCTCAGGAAACAACGGGAACGACCTGTACGTTGCTACCGTGGACGATTTCGTTCGGGCTTTTCTAGAGGTTGTCAACTACTACCAGTTCCTCAAAGGTGACGTCGGCGGAACAGGACCATCCAAAAAGGAACTCAGGCTTCGGATGGCGGAACGCAACGCGAAGAAATGGGGAAATCCTACACTGCTCGACAAGCCCATGCTCGATATGCCAGGCGCGGATGAGTTTTGCACCCGTCAGCCTATCATGCCAGGAGCGGAAGTCTTCGGTTCAAAGAAGCGAAAAGCCGACGTCCTTATCGGAGCTGACGAAGAGTCTCATCGCCCGGATAAGACCAACTTCTCACGCCCAAGAGGCCCAAGACGTGCCGTCAGGGCTCGCCCTATGCAGATGCCCGTCATTGTGGAAGACGACTCCGAACACGACACCGACGTACAATGTACCCAACCTCCTGCCCAGGAAGTTGATTCCCCTTTACCTTCACCTGTGAACAAGGGCGGCATTCGCCATGTCAACGCGGTTGAAGAAACCAAGGTGGACGTGAAGGAGTGGCACATTTCGAGACTTCACAAACTTTCTGCGAAGTGCTGCTGGGCCCAAAGAGCTGAAACGAAGAAGAAGTGCACTGAGAGAATCGTCAGGGGGCCCCATTGCACAGCTGCACCGACCTACACTGGGCTCTGGACTAACTATCGCAGGAACCTAGTGGAGAAGACTGAGTTCTTCTTCTGCTCCGACGATATCGAGCGTTGCGTGAAAGGCTCTAAGCGCAAGTGGGTAGCACACTACTCAAAGGACCAGGAATTCCCCTCCATTCCAGAGGTGTGGCCAGTGAAACTAGGTACTAACCTAAAACTTACTGAGATTCTTGCCCTCGAAGCAGCGGGCTTTCAACTTCCGCAGAAGAAACCTGTCTCCCCAAGACGCCTCTTCTCCTCTGCCCCGCCCCCTGCAAATCTCAGCTCGCTGCCAGTCCCTGCAGACGCTGACCGCTACCCAGGGAAGAGAGACGGCAAGATGGTGCAGCGCACTGCCACTCGTCCCAATCAAGCGCAGCGACTCTCCATGGGCTCCTCCGAGTCTCTTAAAGCGCGCCTCCGTTCCGTCACCATGATACCAGAGCCGGGCCACGGTTGCATCATTGGGCTGGATTCGGGCGTCGCTCCACACATCACACGGTACCAGATTACCATCAGTTCTTACCCTGGTTGCACTTGCCCAGCATTCAAGAAGACGATGACTACGTTCCGTGGCAAGACTCTGTTCACGTATTGTAAGCACCTATACTACATACTCTTGAAGGTCTGCAACCGTGATCCCGAAGCGGAGCTTTTCATCCATGCGCCTACCTTCAGCTTCAACGAGGTCAAGCTTCTCCTAGAGAGTGGAATCTTGCGTCACCCCTTGGCGAAGAAGTAGGTAGCCCTCCTACTTTAGAACTGCCATTTCCACAATGGCCATTTGTCACGTAGTGAATGATTTTAGTAATATCCCATGTACTAAGTCAGCTATTCAGAAGCTGTATTGACTTTTTCATTATATTAAGGGCTTTGTCGTTCACATTAATTGCATTCTATTTCAATACAATCTATCTTGAACAAGTGCACTATATACTTCGTATCCCCTGACATGTATCTTTTATAACTAGATGACATATACTTGTTATTAGATGTCTCAATCTTCGAACCTAACACGTTTAGGGTTGCCCACTACACTATCAGCAGGACTGCCAGCCGCTGACTGTACTACAGGACAAACTACATTCGCATTCACTTTCGTTCCCACACTTGGCAAATGTCCTTGGTATGATCGTTTCAGCAATGGCCCACCTCCCCGCCTCCGATTAACTGATTCCCTGGAATAGGTTCCCCTTGGGATCTTTCCAACCTTCGAGTATGCATGTGGTTGCAAAGGCACATCTGCGTCCTTCTCTAGCACTATGATTTCATCCGAATTTTCTGAACGTGGAGGGTCAGCTCTTACATCCGGTTGGACGTCAACATCCGTTGTCGAAGGACGCCCTTGGCTGTTGGCCATCACCTCTTCTTCGTCCTCCACCTCAACATATGGTTGAAATGGACAAACATCGTCAGCAAGTGAAACAACAATATCTCTGACGTCTTCCATAGCTGCTGTCCCGCACTACGGAAAAGAGCTTCACATAACACCAACACAAAAGAGGCAGAGACATTCCCTACTCTTATCTTAAATATCCGCGAAGAAGATGCTTGGCGCCCTTGAAAATCGGCTATTCATTCATTGAGAAGTTGTCATCCTCTTAAACCGAATGGAAAAAGATGAAGGTTTAGCAGAGGTCATTTAGCATTTAAATTTTTTTTTTAAAATTAAAGAATGAAAAAAATTAAAAAAAAAAAAAAAAAAAAAAAAAAAAAACATTTATATAAATTGAAATTAAAAAGATTAAAGAAAAGAATAGCAATATTTAAAATGAAGGTTGAAAATAATATGAAGAAGATTAACAAATTGAATGTGAAAATAAAATGATTGTGAAAATAAAATGAAGGAGAGAATTAAATGAAAGGAGGCTTTTGACCCCTCTAACAAGATAGATAGAATAAAGAAAATTTTATAAAAAATACAAGACAAATTTCAAAAAAATTAAAAGAAAATAAAAAAAAGGAGAAAGGCGTGTAGACTATGGTGGATGAATTCTAGCAATGTTAAGAAAATGTTACGAAATTAAATGTTACTTGATCCCTGTTCAAAGGTTCAATACCAATACATTTTAAGTAGTAATTTGCATATAAATTTAAGGAGATAAGGGGAATTACTGTATGCCTAACTAGTTAGAAGGAGCTGGAGCCTAGTAATTGGTGCACGTTAAAAAATTAATCACCAAGAAAAGAGAAAACCAACTACAAATTCAATGAAAATACTGTAATTAGTCCACGGTTATAGGGTCAATTAAATTACTAAAATTAGTAAATTTCCAAAAATAAATTAAGAATATTCGAATCTTCTAATTTTATGATTTATTTTTAGTAAAAAAAGTGCTATTTTTAGGTTCTGTCCCCCATTCTGTGCTCTCCGCTCTCCAAATCTGCGCTCACCGCTCTCCGCTCTGCGCTCTGCGCTCACGTACAAGCTACCCTCCTTCATTGGGTTCTGCCCCTCGACCCCTCCTCTCTCGCGCTCCAACACTCCGCCCCCTCCGCGCACTGTCCCTATCTCCGGAGCGTGCACTCCCGCTGCGCTCCATCACTACCCCACAAACCCCTTCTCCTAAACCCCACTGCCACCCCCTAAACCCCTTCTTCTCACAAAACCCTGAGACCCTAAACCCTAAGATCCTCACAATCTCCCTCAACCAACCTACCCTCTCAACATCGCAATTCCCGACCCAGCATCCTCCACAGGCGGAGCTCGCAGCTTCTCCCCCCTCCACAACAACATGAGTCCCGACCCCAGCTCCAAAGGTGCGAGATGAAGATGACCGGTGACCACCGGTCACCCAGCACTTCACACCGCCGGTCACCGGTCAGCTGTACACGCTCCACCTGCGGTAACCCGTGACCGCCGGTCACCAATTCAAGTAATGAACTCCCGCCGTTTTCTAAGCCGTCACCTCTAACTTTTCTAGCCTCCAGCCTGCGTGTCAACATTAATTAACATTTTGCTATTATACTCCCACACTTAATTCTCTCCTATCCTAAACCTCACTAGTTTAAAACCTCACCATTTTCAAAAAAATCCCCAAGAATTTAAAAACGTGCTCTTAGAAATTGTTGTATGTTTAAATGTATATGCAATTGTTTAAATAAATATTCTTTGTTTTCGCAATGACATTATACACTATAGTTTTCTTGTCCAAAAATAACAAAATATTTACTACACTTTATTTTCAATTTCATAAGTATATTGCTACTAGAATGCATGAAAAATGTCTCTAAGAATTATCTCATCTTAGAATTAAATTTGTCTAATACCTTTAAAAAAACAATTTCAAATGAATTTGTTCATTCATCCTTTCAATTTTTTATTTCTCTCCTTTTTTGAGAAAATAAGATTGAGGTATCTAAATTGTTATTTTGGTGCGTACTGCTTTTTAATTAAAATCACTTAAAGTAGCCGTAAATGAAAACCAACTAAAATTCTTTTACTTCAATTTGATTTCACAATTATGCCACACTTCAATACCTTCTCATATTCTCCTTGAAGCAACGTTCTTTTTTTTAAAATTATTTCTTTTCTAGTTTTCCACCTTATTTAATGTTCATCCATTGATGTTTTTTTAAAATTCCTATCATCAAAAAAACTTAAAATAGATTACGATGAAATCAAAAAATCAAAAATGAACTACATATATAAAGTAATTTCTACAATATCTTGTTCTTTCGTCCTTGAAGAAATGCCCTTTTCATTTCTTTCAATTCTTCTATTTCTTTTAATGTTTCACATTTTATTTAAAGGGGGGAAGAAATAATCTTCATCTATTTTATTTTATTTTAATTTTCTCTAACAATCTTGATCTATTTTTTTTTAATTCTTCTTTCTTAATATATCATATCAACTCTTAAGAAGGGGAACAGAAAATGACGTTCATTGAACATTTATTTTTTAAATTTATTTTCCTGTCAATTAAATATCTTAAAGTAGCCGTACATGTTAAATAAAAATATTAACTATCTCATAGGTTGATTTTTCACGTTAAATTTTTCCATCATGCTAATATCTAACGTCCCATGCCTTATTTTAAGAAAAGATTACATATAAACAAATCTACCTTCATTTTAGAATATTTTGTTTTCAAATTGCTATGTTAAGAATCCACTGGCATCCATAACTCTGATGAATAATGTTTCATTTCTCTATTACATCACACTTCAATAGGGTATTCCTTCATCCTTCAACTAATTTATTTCTTTTTTTTTTAAATTTAATTAAATTTTTTCTTTTTTTCTTCTTTGACCATCTCTTATTTAATATTTCTTTTCCTTTTTTTTCTTCATAAGATCATTCATCCTTTTTTTTTCCCACCTTCTTTTATTTTAATATTTCATTCCCTTTTTTCTTAGACATCTTTCTGTGTCCTACCTTTATTTATTTTTCTTCCAGATGTCTTACAGTACCGTATTTCATATTTGAATCCTTTTTTTTTACCCTTCTATTTTATTTTATTTTTTCTTCTCTTTTTAAAAATTTTCCCCTTTTTTCTTTTATCACCATATTTCATATTTGTTTCTACTTTATTTATCCTTCTATTATTTTTGTTTTCTTCTTCTAAGTTTTTTCCTTTCAATTTCTTCCTTCTTTAATTTGAATATTTAATATTTAATTTTAGGGGGGGGGGGGGGGGGGGAAGGAAATGATGTCCATATTTCAATTTTTAAATTTTTCTATTATTAAAACAACTTCAAAAAGCTATACACAAAAAAAATTTTAAAACCCAGAAATAAACATGCTATATAGAGTACTTTCTTGCATTCTCCTTTTCCCACCATGCTAATAGCTCAACTTCTCATGTTCTCTTTTATAAAATGATGAATTCTAGAAAAAACTCTCAATTCAACGTATGGAGGTTTTTTTCCAAGATGCTAAATTATGAACCATATTCAATTCTAAAAAAACAAGTGTATAAATAATCAGCAATCATGGTTTTCAATTTATATTTTTTTATAACAACGTATTGAAAAGAAAATCTTATTAGAGCCATGCTATAATTTAAATTCAATAGCTTGTATAGTATCTGGAATGCTTCAAACAACCAATCACTTGACTGAACTAGACTTCATCCCAAGTTCATCTAAAAAAAACCTGAAGTGGAGACAAGTCCATAACTCTGAGGCCTTTAACAAATATACAGTTTTTAGGAGCGGGATGATTCCACATTCGAAGGATGATTGTAATCAAATGACCAATCTCAGAAACCTTGTCTAGAAAGGCTTGGATGCTAAATGCTTCAATGAATCGCAGATCCTGCCGCCGAGGCTGGACATCAACTCCCGCCACTCCATGTATTTGAATTCTGCCACATGTCATGTTGAGATGTGCTGGCCCATATGGATCTAAATCAAAGCGAATCCCTAGTGTCAGAATAGACTATCCTGATTGGCTGATACCAATCGCCTAACCCCGCTTCTTTCAAGGAATTTCAACGGCTCAGATTGACTAAGTTAGAGTACTTATTGTACACTTTAGTACTAAAAGGTCCCAATGGTACAGTGGAGTTTTGCCAAAACTGCACTACCTCTAGTGTACTTCTACCCATGGCAACAGAGGAGTTGGTTGTACAAGAGAGGGAACAAGAACAGCTTGAACGGAAGAAGAAGCAACTTGCACAACTGCACGACCTGCGGAAGGAACAACAAAGGAGGCAAGAGCAGGGGCAGACTAACGGGATCACTACAAGGCCCCCGTATCTATTTACTCCCGCACCAGAGATATCGGTGGACATGAGCGCATCAGGACCACTTCCTGCAGCGACTTCCTCGACCGCAGATCGGCTTCCAGGATACGTGGATCATCTTACAGGCAATGGGTACGAGTCTACGCACCCGACTCAGTTAGCAGGATATCCCTGGAAATCAGCAGAGCCGACCTTTAGAGCTGCAGACCCTGGAACTACCCACGTGGGCCGGCCTACAGTCACGCCACTGTTTGCCGCACCTGTTGGCTATAGTACCACCGTAGTTTCCGGAGGTTCACACGTTGCGCCATCTATTCCGCACATCCGGGCGCATTATCCAATGATACCAGTGCTGCATCCTTTGGTATTACTAGTCGGGCGCACAGCCGACTTCAGATCAGCTCCTCCACAGCCACCTATCAGCACACAGCAAAAACAGTTACCGTACAGAGCCTACAAGGAAGGATGTGATCCAGATGCACATCTCAGATATTTTGACAAGTGGAAATGTTTCAATGGTGAGATGGATGAATCGGTCATCATCACACTATTCGGAACCACCCTAGTAGACAAGGCCCAATGCTGGGTTGATGATTGGCTGGACCATCATCCATACGGAACTTGAGAGGTGGCTAAGGCGGCATTTAAGTTGCGGTATAGAGAACAAGACTCAGATGAGCAGGTGTACATGACGCTGCGGACTTTCAAACAGGGTGAAGGGGAGAAAGTCCAGGACTAGTACAAGCGCTTCATGAAACTGGTCAAGTGTCTTGAAACTGAGGTGGGTGAAGGATTTAAATTGACGTATTTCAAGGCAGGACTGTTGGATTACTTGAAGGTGACGACCAGCAGTTCTACAGCCAACACCTTGACGGAACTGAAGGAGTTAGCACGACGCTGCGAGACCAACTGTACAGATGCTCCAGGGAAGAGCCTGTACTTTCAGTCTAAGAGGACAGAGCCGACCAATAGCCGGTCTACTACCACGCCAGTCCCTACAGTCGGAGCCGACACTGCCAACCGGAGATTTTGCACAGTGTGCAAGAAATTTGGACATGAGGATGGGTACTGCTTCTTCAATCCAGCCAACCCCAACAACCGACTTCCCCCACCAGAAGACAAACCGACGGTGGGAGTCAACGCTATCTCTGCTCATGAACAGGCCAGCAGCGCTGGGAAGCTTGTCAATAGCCGACCTAGGGGATATCCGAATGGCGGTTCTAGCAGAAATGATGCCTGCTACCTCTGCTTGGGCACTGGTCATCAAATGCGTAACTGTCCATTACGATTGAAGTTTCAGCAGTTACTAGCCTCTGAAAAACACTGTACTCATACTGTGGGTGTCAATAGTGTGGAGTTGCAGGAGCTAGAGGTTCCGGAGGTGGCAGTCACACTGACCGAAGCAGCCAGGATGAAGGCTGGTCTACCCTCGGAAGATAAGGAAGTTAACGGGCCGGAACCAAGACAACCTAAAACGAAGGCTGATTGGGAGAAGAAGGAGAGTGTTTGGAAGGAGTTCATTTCATTCACAGCAGAGATAAACAGGAAGAATGAGCTGGCTTGTCAAGCTAAGCAGGAAATCCGGAAGTCGGCTACGGCCGACTTGGCAGCCAATGCTCTTGCAGGACCAATTTTGGATGGTGACTGGGTTGGGTTTTCCGACCCTGATTGCTTACAGGACATCGCAAAGGAGGCGCTTGCACCAACCACGGAGGATCCTACCCAACCTCAGCCTCAAACTCTGGTCCCGACAGTCAGCCCCCAGATTCTAGAAACACTAATTACAATGTCGTTTGCAGAACTGCTGGCAATGGCTCCTAACCTTTCACGGTATCTAAAGGCTCAAGTGTTCCTGGACTGTAGAAGCAAGCCGACTGAGCCTGTAGACTTGGTCGAGCCGCCCCGACCAGCTGACTTTGCAGAGGCGAGTGCGTATGCCGACTCGATCGAGTCGCCTCTACCGGCTGACCTTGTAGAGTCGACTGCGTCTGTTGACTTGGTCGAGCCACCTCGACCTGCTAACCTTACAGCATCGACTGCATATGTTGACTCGGTCAAGCCACCTCCACCGACTGACCTTGCAGAGTCGACTGCCAATCATATTTCACCAACTTTCTCCAATGATACAGCAGTTGTGGGAGCTGTGGATATTGATCGGTGTCTTCCCATAATTTCTGTACAGGTGGGGAATTTGACCTTGGAGAACGTACTGCTCGATGGCGGCTCTGGAGTCAACTTGATTACAGAAGGGGAGCGGATACGCCTTGGTCAGAAGGCCCCATCTCCAGCCCCTTATCAGCTTCGCATGGCTGATCAGGCAGTAGTCGAGCCAGTAAGATTAATTCGGAATGTAAGAATCCACATTCATGGTATTCCTTACAACATTAGTCTCACTGTTATTCGCAACCAAGAGGTAAATGAGGCTTCCAGTATGCTCCTTGGCTAACCTTGGCTGGTAGATGCTAAAGCGACTCATGACTGGGGTAACCAGTTGGTGACCATTCAAGGGTCTGGTGCAGTCAAGACCATTTCCAATAACCAAGAAATGCGGCCATCCCCAAAGCTGCCTGAAGTGCTGGTTTGTTACAACCTTGTCGAAGAACGGACGAACAAAGACAAAGATTACCATACTTTAGAGTTCAAAAACCTTGTACGAGCCGACTTTGGTAGCGCCGACTTTCACGGAGCCAACTTTGACAAAGCCCACTTTGCTAGAGCTGACGTCGTCACAACCGACTTCAACAGAGCCGACTTCGACAGAGCCGACTTTGACAGAGCCGATTCTCGAGGCACAAAATTGAGGGGAGTCAATTCTGGACCAGCCAACTTTGGGGAAGTCAGTTCTGGACAAGCTCTGTAGACCCATTCCATGGAGTACTTGGTATCGATACATGCGTTAGATGACGCCATTGGATTTGAGGAGCACATCTTTGATGCAAGGACAACTTCACACTCACCAGAGGGCTCTCCAAACATTGGTCGACACTGTCGACGGTTGATTCAGCATGGCCGACAGATCTGTCCGCCAGAGTTTCTCTCAGCTACAACCAGGATGCGACTTACGAGGCCAGCTGGAGATGAGGAGTTGAAGAGCCACGACATCCAGCCACTAGAGCATGTCCTTGCCGTTCTAGACAGTCGAGTCTCATTTGAGGAAAGTAGTTCCCTCAGCTGCTTTTGCGAGCCTACTTCCTTGCATAGCCGACTGCTAGAGCCTTCTTCAAGAGGCTCTCAGGCTGATCATCAGAGCTGCACTTCATTTAATTCTGCAGGTTCACCAAGGTTGGCGGATGATGAGTTACAGAGGCCTGACCCGACTTTTACACAACCGACTATCTCCAATTTCAGCACCGACTGAGGCCCAACCGACTTCGCACCAGCCGACTGCCTGACTTCACACCCGACTACTTCGACTGTGCCTTTCAATTTTGTAGTTTCTTTGGGGCTAGCCTTTTTTGATAGTTTGATTAGCTTAGACTTTTTCTCTAGGCTGGTTCTCATTTTTCCTTTCTTTTCCTCTGGACCTCCTGTTCTGGGACAGAACTACCGGAAAAAGGGGATAATGTTAACCAGAGATTCTCCAATCTCCCTTTCCCTTAGTTCCCCTTAGTCTCTTTTCAGTTTTCATCCTTACCTTCGACAGTCATCAAGTCGGTTGCATGAACTCTGTTGCAGCCAACTTGGATGAACTCTGTCACCAGCCGACTGGATGAACTCTGTCACTTGTCGACTGAATGTCTTCCGCCAGTTCATGGGGTTTAAGAGGCAGGTTTAGGGTTTTGAAAGATCATTCTACACTAAAGCAGGTAGAGTCACAGAGGTCTGAGAGCTGTTAGGGACTGCTGTACCATGTTTTGGGGCTGTTTTGACTCATTTTATGCAGTTTTGACCTCTTTTTGCACTTGTATTGTACAATTCCAGCAACTTATGAGTGCTAGGAGCACTTAATTTAGTTGGGTTCTGTTGGGTTTTGATGGGATTGTGAAGGCTAGGGTTTAGTTGGTAAATCCTCTCTTTACCAGCATGGTGAGCGTTTAAATTTTCAAGAAACCTTAGAATACCTCAGCAATCCAACCCCAGCAAAGTTGCCAAAATGTTATTTGGGAAATTGTGATGGAGTTGCTAGAGGCGGTGATAGGGCAGGGATAGCGTGGGTACCTATGACTAGCAGGCACGGGCAGGGAGGTTTGAGAAGGGACACGGTCATGGAAACCCCGGGGTCCTAGGAACAGGACTCAGACCGTTAGGACTCCCTTAGACTGACCAGAGATACGAGGGAGACGAGTTTCCAAGAACAGGTGAGGAGCTTTGCAGAGAATTGTAAAGACGCTTAGGGGATGCAGATTGGCCCGGGACCAACAAGGTAGAACATATGTGTTTTGCAGGACAGCAGGGGGATACAGTAGTGGGTGACCTCAAGCATCACTTGGTATCTCATAGTTAGGGTTAGAGGAGATTTCACGCAAGCAGTCCAAGGAATAATAGACAAGGAGCAGGGGAGGAGATGAGTACAAGAGCAAGTCTATTAACTGGAAAAACCCCAGGTCCTCACGGAGCATCGAGGCTTGTGCGTACAAGGAAGACAAGTAGCCTGCGACACTTACTCAACATTGTCTGGTAAAATCCAAGAGTGTGAGTTTCTCCTAGGTACCCTGATTATACTCTGAGACTATCCTATATTTTGGCTACAACTGCTACTTTGCTTCTTCGACTGCACCTTCCCTCGGCTGCACTGTTAGTTTCCACCGCCCCTGCTAGCCTGGGTCACCGTGGCTGTGGTTGGTAACACGTGCACAAAATGCGTTATAGAATGCTCGTGATGTTTTGGCTAGGCATGGTATGCAGCATAGGGTGGGAGACGAGGCCTTCAAAGATGTTATTTCAAGGGCAGATTGCTTTTAGAGACTAATGGCGCCCCTAAGTTCAAGACGGCATTAATGTGGTTTTGTTGAATGGTAGGATTCCGCGATTGGTAGGGAGACAAAGATCAACTTACATAAACAAAATTTGACTGTGTTGTCTGAAGGTGCAATTGTCCATTATTTGGACAAAAAAATTCAGCAAGGTGGTTATGCAACCATACGCAGGGTTCGCATCGAGTTTGCTGCTGAAATCTCTCCTCCTTGTATGAGCATGGGTCGTGATGGATGTCTGAGACTTCAGGGAAGGATACCGGCTGACCAAGTGGTCGTTTAATGGGAACGAGGGTGTAGTGTGCTGGTGACCAGTTGAGAGGGTCGAGAAGGATATCTTAACGGGCTGAGTTGGTTCTATTCTAGGCTGTCAAGGCAAAATAGAGTTACTACTGGGTCGTCAAACGTTCTAGGTGTGATATGGGAACCGCGGCGACCTTGGTACTTCTAAGTAGTCTAAGTCTGATTGAGGGACAGGAGAATAGTAAGCAGAAGTAGGAGACGGACAAGCAAGGCAATCCATACGACAGTAGATTGTAGACAGTGGGCATACAAAGCATAGGGAAACAAAGTATCTTTCACTTATTAGCTCGCACGTTGTAGGGCTGCAAGGTTTGCCGGTAGATACAGAGAAAAAGGGTGGAGATCAAAGTAGTTCTAGAACGACGCCCTAGAAGTCTTCCTCTCTGTGCTCAGTCTTTTACAAAACGAGTTCAAGAGCCGTGGAAATTCAAGAGAGCAACTACGATGCTATACTATCCTTTTATACTATCTGAATCCTGCTATTCCTGAACTCCTAACTCCCTGTTTACTTCGGTGACGATCTTGGAACTCCTAGTTGGCCACGGTGGCGATCCTTCTAACTGTTGGTTCGTCTCGGTCTGTCTTCCAGTCTTTGCCATGGTGCCCGTGGACGGGTAACATTTAGCCTCTCTTAGTAGAGTGCAATTTGTCCTCGAATTTAGAGGAGCTAACGTCGCTTGCGTCGGCTAGCAGGTCTCCTGTCGGGGCGGGTTGCTTCACGACGAATCTGCTGCTGACGTCTGGGAGGGTCTTGGTTTCCGTAGAGGGTGGCTATGGCCGCGGCTTTGCCTCGGTGAAGCACATTGTGCTTAGACAAGGAGGTACGGGCATGTTGATACACGTCAAATACCGTTTTGCCCAAGAGCTTGTTACAAGCTGGACATTCAACGTTGGCTACCTCGGGGTTAGCCAGATCAGGGTGTGCAGCAAAATAATCTTTGACTGCGGCGATGGCTCTCTCGGCATCCTCTTCGGCATCACTATCCTCGCTATCCTCACCTTCCATCTCATACTCTTCCTCTAAATTTTGTAATGCAATTTTATGTTGTATGAAAGGTTTGGATTGAGCAGATACCATGGTCTTGGATTGACTTGGTGTGGCGTGGGGTGTTGGTGCAGGTGGTAGGCTGATGAGCTGCCGCGGTGATGCGTGAGGGGTGTCCTCTGTGTCGGTTGGAGCATCAGGAATGTGCACACGATCAGATGGTTCGTTCAGCTCGGCGAAGACAGCTGCAACAGGTAAGTGCACTACCTGTTCTTCGTGAAGGGGAATTGTAGGAGCTCCCGGGTTGTGGTATTGTCAAGTGCTTCCTCAAATTCTGCTCCCCTGGCGGCCATGGCATCCAAAGACATCCCTTCCAGATCCGTGTCCCAAGTTGGTTCAGGTTGCTCTAGGTCCAGCTCGGCTAGAGCATCGTCGATGCAAGCCTCCAAGAATTCCGGTGGTGGGACAGCCGTGGCTGGGGGGTTATCATACATCATGCGGTAGACATGCGTGGCGATCAACGTGGTTGCGTGCTGAACCCAGTTGGCCTTGTTTGCCTCGAAATTAACTCTGTCATTTTCGGTATCGCTGCGTATTTGCTGAAACCGAGTGAATTCCTCACTGTTCTCTGGTGCCGTGGTAAGAGCTTTAGTGCCTTGAACTGATGATTCACTGAGATTTTTGAATTTGGCTATTGCCTCAGTGTTTCGCTGCTCCAATTGGTGTGCCCTCTCCTCGGCCAAGGTCTTAGCTATTGCCATGGCATCTACCTACTCGTGGGCAACAAGCAATTCTACTTCCATGTTCGCTACTTGGTTCCTGAAATTTCCTATGGTTTGCTGGGCTTCAGTCAGCTCTGTTTGGCTCACCTAGCAAATTTCTTTGATGGCCTTCTGAGCTCGGGATTGGGCAGCTTGGATGGCCTGAGCTGCCTTTTGCTTGGCACGCTCTTCCACTTCTCCTTGGTGTGCCGTGATGGAGAGTCCCTCCCGTTGCACGGTGTGTACGAAGTGTAGCATCCGCTCCACACAAGTAATGATCTCCCTGCTCTATTCCTGGAAGTCGCTTGCTTGTGGTCCAAACTCTGCTATGACGTCTGTCCCCTCGTGCGTCTCAGGAGCCAATACCCTTCGCCGTTTGCTTGGGCCTGGTGCGTTTGGGTTGCGCGCTGCTACTACTGCCAACTCCCTCTGAATGTCAAGGAAGGTGCCCACCAGCGGTCCCTTGTTGTGCATCTGGTGGTATGCAAGGAATTTGTTGATGAAGGCAGTCAAGAAGGGTCCTATTAGGCTGGAGTACTCGGGATTTTGGTGGTAACCACGAAGCTGAACTCGAAACTGATCATCCAAGATCAGTCCTCAGTTAATCTTCTCCCCCTTGTCAGCGAGGAGAAGAATGCTCAGATGGTCGGGCTGTATACGGTTACAGTCATTTTTAAAGAAAATCTGGCTCACTACCCCGCGCATTCTAGCAAACCAAGGTTCTTTTAATGCACTGCCAAGGGCAAATACATCGAACCAGCCTTCTTCGTCGGGGTGGACGACCGTGATGGCCTCTGTGACGTTGGGCCGTGGTGTCGCACACTCCGGAGTCCACTCGGTAATCCCAGTCCCGTCCCGGCCGAAGAAAGCGTAAAGGTACCGTGGAGAGTATGTGACTGTTAAAGGGTGATTAAGCTTCACCCTTAAAAAGCTTGGTTACTTCTACTAAGTCAAAGGAAATCTGAAAAAAAATAGTACCGACCCTTCTTCTTCTACTGCTACTAATCTGATCCTGCTCATACCAGTAACCTACCCCTGCTCCTGACCTGATCATCAATGCAAGGCTTCCTCATTAAATTCCCCCTAACCCTAACATTAAATGCCCAACTCAGATCTGTAGATTTAATGGTCCTTTACTCATTACTTTCACACCAAGTACAATCCTACTGCTCCACAATACTGATCCACAGCAGTATCGTCTCACCTCCTACCTCCTACTCCCTCTAACTCACTACCATACCTCTGAAACTCTAAGAGACTGAGAGAGAGTGAGAGCCGCCATGCTCTCACTCCTCACTACCCCCCAAACCCTAGCCGTCATCCTCCTATGTCCATTTTTCATCCAGTTCAGAATTACATCCGACTGTCAAAACTTCATCCAAAACGCAGTGACTAGTAAATGGACAGTAACTAACTAGTTACTGCTCCAGGCAGTTTTACTATTCCTGCTCCTACCTTACTGCTCTAGTAAAATGGTAGAAAATCCCTTTAACATTATCCCCCTTTTAGTCTGCATCTGCCCTCAGATGCTCTAGTTCCTAGTTTTATGTAGTTAACCAAAAAATAAAAAGGGAATAAAAATTAAAATTGTTTATAACGAAAGAGTCCTCTAACTGGTCCTACCAGTATTCTTTTTCTTATTCTACTCCTAGCCACTAGTCTGTACGACCTCCATGGCGTCCTGGTCCTGCCCTCCTGATGTTATCTTCGGCTCGGGGACTGCTACTGGCCCGAGCAAGGTTCGAGTTGCAACTGGTCCTACTTGGACTGGTGTCGGAACAAATCCAAAGCTTGAGGCGGTAGGAAGCAGATCTGGTCCCAACGGGGTCGAACCTGGTCTTGGCTCCTCCACTACTGGTGCTGCTGTCTCAGTCGGAGTAGATTCGGCTTGCTGACCACTCTCATCCTCCACTACTCCCTGTTCCTCATCAGACCAATAGACGAAAGTAGGATAAGCTTCAGCGAACCTCACCAAGTACCTGTTTTGGCGTTCCTGGTCTTCATTGTAAGCCTTGATTTCCTCCCCGACCTGTTTCTTGGTGGTAGCCAAGATATGTCGCTGGAGCCCTCGACTGGTTGGCGTAGCACTGCTGTTGGCCACCTCTAGTTGGCGTTTCAGCTCCTGGTTCTCTAGGGCCAGTTGATCGAATCCTCGAAGGCGAGCACTGGTGGCCACCTCCAACTCGACTCGGCGCTTCTTAACCTCCTCCAACTTCTTTTCTCCAACTGCCCATGCGGTCTTTGCCATATGCTGTTCACGAAGGAGGGCGGTTAACTGCCCTTCAGTATCTGCCCATACGATCTTAAGTGCAGAGAGTTCCTGGGCTGTAGCCCGCAAGCACTCCTCTAAACCCTTAACCTTCCCTTCCAACTCCTGATTGACCACCAGCAATGAGTCGTATGATGGCTGTCGCTCCTCCTGTTCCTCTTGCTGCTGCCTGATGCGGGCTGTTTGGGCCACGACTTTCTGCAACTGCTCCATAATCTGCCCCAACTCTCCGGCTATCCCCTTGGTCTCCTTACCAGTCAATCCAAAGGTCCTGTCAAGCTTACGGGGGACCAGTATCTCGACGGTGTCCTCTTGCGGGTCCGTCCGAGCCAGTGCTGCCCTTGGAGTCTTCTGCTCCTGCTCTCGTGCTGGCTGCTCCATTCTGGTGGGTGAAGTTTGCCGACCCTCCTGCTGCTGCGTCGTTCTTAGTGTCAGCAGAGTTCTGGACACCTCTACTGGAGTGTCTCCTGGTTGTACCTGCTTCTCCCGCTTGGTCTTCTTCTTGGCTCGAGTGACTGGTGTCCTCCTGTCGCCCGAGTTAATTGCTCCTTTCTCTACTTCCTCGGCCTCCTTGGAATCTAAAGATTCCGATGAGCAGTCTTTGTACTTGGGCCGATTCTCCTGTCTCCGGAGTCTTTTCAGCGTTGCTCCCTGTCCTCTTGGTGTTTGGGGTTGCTTTCCTTTCTTCTTCCCGGTCACGAGTTTTTGTTTACCTGAAGAGGAGGATGACTGGTGCTCCTTCTCAGCTCCTAGTTTCTCGACCTCCTTTCTGATGATCTGCTCTCGTGCTCCCTTAGACCCCCCCCCACTGGTCACGTCTGGCGGTAGATCTCCTTCTGCCCTTACTGGTGTCCGATCAGGTTCTCCCTCACTATCGTCCTTCTCCTCTTCACTGACCTGGGCTAGGGGCGGCTCCACGTACTGCTTATTATCCGGAAACCAGTTCTTCAAAAGGGCGTCTATAAGTTCCGCTCCTTTAATCTCCCGGGTCTCACTGGTGTGCACCCTGATCAGCATCCTCCTCAGGCTGGATAAGATCAACGGAGCCCAGTTGTGTTCCCCCCTCTTCACGGCTTGGTACATGTTCTCCATCAGCTCGTTGCTGGCGTATAATGACTTCTTCTTCACACACATTACCTCTACCAGGGCCTTGACTCTATCCTGATACGGCTCATCGAACCCACTGACCCTGGTCCCATCCGTCTTGTGGTCTGCTTTAGTCAAGCCAAACATCTTCATGTACCTCGGGTCCAGGTCTCCACTTGCCTTCGGTACTTTAGATGTCTTGCTGCCCTCTATCCCTAGAGCCTGTGCTATTGTCCATGCCGTGATCTCGATTGGTACCCCCCTGACCGTCGCCCTGATTGGTGTGTTGTAGTCGGCCTTCTCTCCCCTCAGGTACTGAAAACCCTCCACAAAATCCGCCACCAATTCTTCTCTTGGTACTGGCCATGTGTACTCGTAAAACGCTCCCAAACCTACCTTTTCAGCCCAGATGTCGTCCTTCAGCTCCCGCCAGCCCTTCCAAAACTCCATAGGAATGAAGGTCAGGTTGATCTTCCTTCTCCTCTTCTTCTCCACTGTGACTGTCTTGGGGGCTCGAGCTAGAATCGGGGTCTTCTTCCTTCTTGTGTTCCCCCCGGTCCTCTGTATTTCCTCCCCCTCTGGTCCTGTTTGCTGCTCTTCTCCTGCTGTTTGCTGGGTTGGTGGTGGCGGTGCATCTTCCCCTTCCTGCTGTACCTCCATTTGCTCCTGCCCTTCTGCTGCTCCTGTTGTTTTGATGTAATCGTGCAGGGTCCCCTTTACCCCTGGTCTGTTCACTGGTGTGTCTTCTTTTTGGCCCCCACTGGTACTTGCGATTCTGTCCATTGGTTCTCCTCTTCTTTTCTGCTGTACTGGTTCTTCGTATCTCCAATCCCTGAAAGTCAAGACTGACCCCTGGTTCCTATTTGCTCGACCTCTCTCGTTTTTCCGCTTTTTGTTCTTCCACTCTTTCTGCCTACTACCTCCTGCTCTTTCTCCTATCTTCTTCTGAATTTTCTGATTTTTTCTATGTTCTCTCTCTAAAGCCCTGATCCTTCGCCACTGCTCTACCCTCTCCCTGGTTGAACTCTTCAGAACCGGAAACCTATCTAAGCCTAATTGAAAACCCCCCCAAAAACCCTGAACTTCGGGAGTCACCTGATTGTTTTGATGTTGCCTTGCTCTTGTTAGGTATCTCCACTCTTCGTCTTCTCGCTTTTCCGATTGCTGCCCTGTTCCAATTCCCTCGCTGCACCCCACTCTTCCTCCGGTTAGGGTTTCCTCTTCAGGCTGGCTCCGATGTTCCTCCCATTGTCGTCGCTGGTCCTCGTCCAGCCGCCTCCAATGCTCCTCTTCAACTCGCCTTCTGTTTTCTTCTTTCGCTTGGTTGCTCCGCTCGTCTTCGCCCTGTCTTCTTCGCTGCTCTGCTTCAGTTCGTTGTGCTCTAGCTGTTCTCTGTTGCTCGGGCCGCCGCTGCTCTTCAAGTCGTTGCTGCTTTGCTCCCTCGAGCTGCTGCTGCTGCGCCTCTTCTAGCTGCTGTTGCCGCGCCTCTTCTAGCTGCTGCTGCCGCGCCTCTTCTAGCTGCTGCTGCCGCGCCTCTTCTAGCTGGTGTTGTTTGCGGATCTCCTGTTCTGCTTCCTTTCTAAACCCGTGATGTTCCCTTGTTTCCGCTACGCTGCCACCTTCTCTCCCTTGGTACAATGCCTTCTCTCCTCGGCCAGCATCGTCTCCTTGTGCGTCTCCACTCCCTCTGCTCCCCAGGTACCGTTGGCGACTCAAAGCAAAAGAGTTGGAATGGTTCCTTGGCTCCACCTCTTGCTCTCGGGTTCCCCTCTTCGTCTCTCGGATTTCATCCAGGTTGGATGAAATCAGTTGGTTCGCTTCTCTCCGTTGAAACTGAATGGATGAGGGTTTCAGTTCGGATGAATTCCATCCTTTTTCCTCCTTAATGGGCCGCCCACTTAACCTACCCTTCGTCTTTACTTCTACTGGTACGGCCTCCATTACTCCACAACCTATTATCTCTAACCCTTCCTTCTCATTTGTTTTTTCTTTTTCTCTTTTTTCTTTAATTTTTTCTTTTTTCTTATTTTTCTCTTTTCCATTATTTTTTTCAATCACCTTCTCCATGTCTCCTTCTTCTGACTGCTGTCCTTCCTCTTGCTCATTTTCATTTATCTTTTTACTTTCACATTTTCCCGCACTGTTTCCTTTGCCCCTCTGCTGATTTACTGCTTCACTTTCTCCTTTTTCGCAGCTTTTTTCACTCTCTATCCCTGGATTTTCCAACCCGGACTGGACACTATCCCCCTTTTGCTCGTTGACCAGTCCTCTGGTCAAATGTGCGGGTGTCCTGGTTTCCACTACTCCTTTCTCATAAAATCGATATGGTTTTAACTTATTAATGTTAACTAAAACCGGGTCCGGTTCGAAATTTTTTACCTGGACCAGTAGAGCAGTATTGTTGGGGAGCCTGTACTGGACCCTATAAGGTCCGAACCACCGACTTTTAAATTTCCCCACATGCTCCTTGTTGCCCTTGGGATACCAGAGCACATAATCACCTACTTGAAAATCCTTTCGTTTGTAGTGTTGCTAGCTCCAAAGTGCCCTGTTCCACTGTTTGGCTCCTACCGCTTCCTGGGCCTCCAGTCTTGAAGTGTCCATCTGCTCCAAATCCGCAATTCTAGCTGCCAACACCCTGGTTGGTGTATAATCTATCTCTGAATTGGTCCTCCTAGTCGGTACTATGTACTCCGTTGGCATTAACGGATGTAAGCCATATACTAGTTGAAAGGGTGTGTGACCTGTAGTAACCTTGTACGCAGTCCTGTAGGAGAGCAGTACAGTATGAAGATGTTCATCCCAATCTGTTCTCCTATCGTTGACCAGCTTGCTCAGTAGGTGACCAATCACCTTGTTTGTTGATTCAGCCTGCCCATTACCCTGAGGGTAATAGGTTGTTGATGTGCGATGCTGGAGCAGAAAATGCTCCACTAGGTGTTCGATAGCTTCATTTATAAAATGAGAACCCTGGTCACTTACAAGTGTCAAAGGACACCCGTATCTTGAAAGGATCTGCTCATACAAAAACTTAGCCGTAACTGCTGCTGAATTGGTTTTGAGCGCCCTTGCCTCCACCCACTTGGTAGCATAATCTGTAGCCACCAGTATGTACCTGTTCCCTGTTCTGGATGCTGTTGGTTTAATGGGCCCAATAAAGTCCAATCCCCATTTCATAAATGGTTCTGCTGGCATACTGGCCACTAAGGTAGCTAAACCAGTATTTGCCATGCCTCCCACTCTCTGGCATCTGTCACACGCCTTGCAGTATTCTGAAACATCCCGATGTATTGCTGGCCACCAGTATCCGGCGTCCAGTATCTTCCTGCTGGTGATATCTTGCGAAAAATGACCACCTGCTACTCCATTGTGCATCTCCTTCATCACCACCTCTGCCTGCACTGGGTCCAGTACCCTCCTGACCACCAGATCATGTCCTCGCTTGTGCAGAACTCCCTGGACCAGTGTATAGGGCAGTGACTTCAGAATCAGCTTCCCCTGCTCCTCCTTAGACAAGTCCTGTCGTACAACACCAGATTTCAGGTAAGAACGTACATCCTCTAACCATTCTGGTTTAACATAAAACAAACTTGCATCCTTGGTCTGGTCCTCAACACCAGTTGCTGGTTCTCCGTTGGGCAGTCTTGACATCGCATCTGCCACACCATGATTTTTCCCTAGCTTATACACCACTGTAAAATCGTATTCTTGAAACAGCAGTAGCCACCTTGCTATCCTTCCTGACACCTGCGGCTTATTGACCAGATACACCAGTGCCATATGGTCAACATAGAAAACAAACTTATTGCCCAGTAGATAATGTCTATACTTGTTCAGAGCATAAACCATTGCCAAAGCTTCCCTTTCAGTAGTACTGTAGTTCCTCTCAGCAGAATTCAGCAGTCTACTAGCATAAGAAATGGGCTGGTCACACTTCCTTGTTGGATTCTGGGCCAGCATCACTCCTAATGCTATATTCGAAGCATCTGTATGCACATGGAACTCCAGGTCCCATCTTGGTGCAATGAGAATTGGCGCATTCTGGTACTGCTCCTTGATTTTCTTCCAGGCCTGCTCACACTGGTCTGACCAGATGAACTCCTCTGTCTTCCTCATGAGCCTGGTGATTGGCTCCATGATATGTGCATACGACTTAATGTAGCACCTGTTAAACTGGGCAAAACCGTTAAAAACTTGTACATCTACTGGTTTTTCTGGTCTAGGCATGTTCTCGACTGCTTCAATTTTCTTAGGATCAGGAAATTTCCCTTCCTTAGACACAATGTGACCCAGTATAATACCAGAGAAGACCAGTAGTAAACATTTCTCAGGATTTAGACTTATCCCATACTCCCGGCATTTCTCAAAACACTTCCGCAGCTTGACCAGATGACTAATAATATCACTGTACACACTGAAATCATCCAAAAACAATTTCATGAAATCACCAATGAAATCACGAAAGGCTTTGTTTACTGCCCTTTGGTATGTTGGAGGTGCATTTTTTAGCCCGAAAGGCATGACTATCCACACGAATGCTCTCCAGTCCGTTACGAAAGCAGTCTTGTGTCGGTCCTCTGGTGCTATCTGGATCTGGTGGTACCCGGAGTACCCGTCCAGAAATGAATACATCTCATGTCCTGCCACAGAATCCAACACTTCCTCAGTAAATGGCAATGGATACGGGTCCTTTTTAGTGGCAGCATTCAATTTGCGAAAATCAATACAAATTCTCAACTTCCCATTTTTTTTTGGAACAATGACAATAGGGGATAACCAGGTGGCATCCTCTACTGGTGTGATAAATCCAGCCTGAAGCAGTTTATCCAAATCCTGCTTCACAATACTGGCATAATTTGGATTCATGTGATATCTGGCCTGATGGGACGGTGGGATATCCTTCTCCAACTCAATTCCGTGCTGTGCAATTGAGGGTGGGATACCCTTCAGGTCCTTATAGGTCCAGGCAAAGACATCCTTGAACTCCCGGAACAGTGCTTCTGCTTCACTGGCCTGTTCTGGACTAATGGCTGCATTAATCTTCAGATACTGGGGCTCCTCCTCTGTTCCAAGGTTAATTTTTCTCAACTGCTCCGACTCTCGTAAGGTCCAGGATGCAATCTTTAGTTTCTTCACTTTCTCCCGGGCTGGTGTCTCATCGACCTCAATGTCGCCCTCTTCAAAGTTGTAAAAATGGTCTGGGTATGCTCGCTCTGATCCCCCCTCCTGCTCCCGGTCCTGGTCCTGGTTCTTTGCCTTGTTCTTGGTGTTGTCCTGGTCTTTGTTGTTATCCTGGCCCTTGGTCTGCTCCATTCGAGGCAGAGTGACTGTTCCAACGGCCAGTAAGTCCTGCTCACTAGCTAACCACAAGGCTTCCTCCTCATCTGTCAGTCCTTCCGTAAAATTATAGCAGACTAGGACTTCAGGTAACTTAGGTCTGGGCCCCTTCCTCTGACTAACCGAGATGGTTTTTATAGTACCATTACCTCTGATGGTAACCAGATTGTTACCCCAATCGTGATTTACCTTAGCATCAATCAACCATGGTCTGCCTAGCAGCATACTATAGGCTTCCTTAACTTCTTTATTTTTAATAACAGTCAAGGTAATAAGGTAAGGAATACCGTGGATGTGAATTTTCACATTGCGAATCATCCCCACCGGGTCAACGACTGTCTGGTCCGCCATTCTTAATCTGAAAGGAGCAGGCTCAGAGTCTTTGAGGCCCAGTCTCTTTCGCTCCTCCTCAGTTATCAGGTTCACACCTGATCCTCCATCCAGTAGGACATTCTCCAGAGTCCCATTGCCTATCTGCACAGTTAACACCGGCAGTTCTCTGTCAACATCAATAGCCAGACTGCCTATTAAATCGGTCTTACCTGGTTGACTGGTTGTTGGCTTCTTGCTTGGTGCTGACTCTGGCTGACTTGGCTGGTCTGCTACCATTTCGGGGAATACGTGGGCCTTCACAAATTCTGTCAAATTAGGAGCCATCTTCAGCAGCTGTCCTAGTGAGACTGTGATGGGACTATCCAGTATTTTTCTTCCAACTACAGTTGCATAGTGCTGCTCCTGGTTGTTCTCTGTACTGGTCCCCCCTTGTGCCCCCAATTCCTGCTCGACGGTCTTGGTGCTGTAAGCTAGTGTATCTGAGTCTGGGAATCCTGCCCACTCATTATCCAGCACTTTACCATCTCCTTCCTTCTCCGCTATTTTTAAAGTCGCCCTGAGTCTTTCTGCTTCTGCCTTCTCCTGCTCGGCTTGAAGCTCAATTTCCTTCAAGGTTTCTAACATCGAATTCCTGATTTTCTCTTCCTCCTGCCAGTCCTCCTTCGTTCTGGCCTTCCTTGGTTCAGGTTCCCTTGATTCATCCTGGATAGGTAACAGTCCTGCCTTCAGCCTCTGGGCTCTGGTCATGGTAGCTACCCCCACTGACTCTTCAGGTTCTTCTATTAGCTCAATCTCCACATTACTGACATGGTGATCCTGCTTTTTGTTGGTCTTCTCTTGGTCTGCCAAAAACTGGTCCCATTGTGCCTTCTTGGGGCAGTTCCAGCTTCTGTGATCTACTCCTCCACACAAGAAACAACTTGGTGGTTGATCACCATAACTCCTTTGTTGGCTGCTGCCTGCCCTGGGATTAGGTGGTCGCTGGTATCCTTGGTTGTAACTGTAGGTTCCTGCTGGTTTAGAAGCAGAGACTTCATTGACACCAACATGTTCTTCCCCTTCCTTCTTCGCACCTGACCCTCTCTGGTTAGCTGGGTTGTACCAACAGTTCTTATCCTCATGGCCCAGCTTCTTACAAATACCACAGGCTTTCCTTGGAGCCTCCTGGTCTGGTTCCTTCCTGATCACTGTGGCTGCCTTACTGCTGGTATCTACTTTCTTCACCTCGATCTTAGTGGGTTTACCACTAGAATCAGTGCAGTTCTCCTCACATCTCAATGCTGCATCCACCAACTCTGTCAAACTCCTGACTGGTGCCACACTGGTGGTGATCTTGATATACTCCAGCAGTCCTGCTCGAAAGTTAGTGATCCTGAACCCTTCTCCTGGATCAGATTGTAGACATTTAATTAATGTCATAAACCGATCATAGTAGTCCTGTACCTTCTCTCTGTCCCCCTGTTTGAAGGACTTCAATTCCCTATATACTGCCTCGTCAGTAGTCTGGTCTCTGTACCTCCTCCTGAAAGCAGCTTTAACATCCTCCCATGAGCAGTAGACATGGTTCTCCAGGAAATTCTCATACCATGCACCAACTTTGTCCAGCAAAGTGGTACCCATCAGGTTGATTATCACCTGCTCATCAGTTTCTCCGTTGTGCCATAGGGTCCTCTCAAACTGCCGTATATGGGCATCTGGATTCGTCCCTTCCTTGTACTTCGTGTAGGTCAGCGGCTTCCTTTGTGCCACAAGAACTGGTCCTGTCATTGGGGGTACTCTGGGTCTAGCAGCTGGTGGGTAGGCTGGTGGACCATGCCTCACTGGATAACTGTTGTCCGCTGTATCCCCTGGTACTCCTATTCCTGCAGGTGGCCTAGTATCATAAGGCATCTCTCTCATTATCTCCACTGGTCTTCTGTATCCTGTTCCTGCATCGGGAACTCCTGCTCCGGCTTCTGCTCCTCCGCTTGGCCAGTATGCAGTTCTGTTGACTTCTGGTCTGTACTCATCACCTGTGAGGTGATCCACATAAGTAGAATGTACTCCTCCTCCTCCTGTTGGGCTCACCCGAGTCCTCGAGGTTGGGAAATGATCTGTCCCTGGCCTTCCTGGTATAGCAGATGTGATGTAGGGTGCTCCCATCAATTCTGCTTCTCTCATCTGACCTGGTCTGTCCCCCTGGACCACTGATAGGTCATATGCTGCCCACGGATCCGCCCTTGGTTTGGCCTGGAGCTTCTGGCTCTCTTCCCTCAGTATCTCCTGCCATTTGTATAGGGTCGCCTGCCGGGCAGCTTCCTCCTTCTTATTCTGATCCTCCAATCTCTGTGCTTCTTGTAACAAACGCAGGGCCTCCTGTCTTAACAGGTCCTGCTGCATTGCTTCTTTTCTCTCTGCTGCCTGCTTCATTTCCTCCCTTTTTTGAGTCTCCTGCCAGGTTCTAAGAGCCTCCTGTCTCTGCTTCTCCTGGTCCTGCTCTTCCAGTTTCTTTGTTTCCTGCCATAGTTTCATGGCTTCCTTCAGTTTGATCTCCTCTCGATTCTTCTCTTCCCAAGCCTCCATGGTTTCTCTGAACCTAGCTGCCTGGCCTAGCTCCTCCATCTGCCTCCTGTATAGGTCCTCTGTTGCCTGCTGGTTTCTTCGTTCTCTTTCTGCCTGCCTTCTAGCCTGCTGTCGAGCCTTTAGCTCCTCCAGCTGTCTTCTGTCCTCCTCATCTTCCTCCAGCTCCATTCCTTGGAACTGCTCTTGTGCAAAATGTACCACTGGTCTCCTGGGATTCACCTGTGCTGGCTTACCCGTTTTGTACATCTCTGACAGTGCTGCTGCTCCTGTCTGGATTCTGTCTCCAGTGTAAACCTCTTCCAATTTCTTCTTCAGCGTTTCCAATGTCTCCACCAAATCACCTGGTGTCTTCTCCCCTGGTTTTGGTGTGTCTAGTTTGCTGCCTCCTTTCTTCTCCTCCTCCTGGTAATGGTCGTATGCTGATGCCATTCTGGTCTGGGGGTTCCAGCAATGCTGTGTGTCTCCTTCACCTGGCCTTGGGAATTCTCTCCTGCTGGTCCTGGGTGATAGTGGATGTCCCTCATACTTCCGAATTTCTTCCTCATCCTCCTGCCAATTCTTGAAGCTTGGGCCAGGTTCTCCTCTTGCTGACCCTATCCTCCTGCTTATTCCAAGTATTGTCTCCTGGCTCGAATTCTCTCCTACCAGGTCCATATCAATCAGGTCCCTGGTTCTCCCCTTTGCTATGCTTTCTTCTGAACTTAATTGTCCTCCCATTGGTTTTCCTACTTCTGCTGCTGCTCTTTGCTCCCTGAGTTCGTATCTTGCCAACCGTTCTGCTGCTTGTCTCCTGGCTATCTCTTCCTTGTCCCACCCTGGGTATTCTCTATCCATTGCAGTACAGTTTTGCTGCTCTTCCCTTGGTACTCCCTGGTCAGATGTTCTACTGGTCCGGTTGGTGTCTCCAGTAACTGAGTCTGCTTCTCCAAAACTTCCGGGTAGGTGCTGTCGGCTTCTGTCCTCAGCCCTCCTCTGGTCTGTTGAATGCTAGTCCTGCTGTTTCCTGGTTTCTGCCCAGTCCATCCCTTTGCCACCTTTCCACTCCGGTTCCTTAAGGGACTGTCAGTCTTTTACTGTCCTACTGTAGATAGTTTCATGCCCTTAGTTTTGCAAGTTCTAGCATAGTCCTAGTTTTTCAAGCTTTCATACATTACAGTTTTGCAAGCTTCTAACCCCAAGTTGTCTCCTGGTTCTTTACTGTCCATTCATTTTTGTTTTTAACTTTTCCATTTTTCCCATATTCCCATTTTCTACTTAAGCCAATTACTGTTTTCTTAACCCTTTTTTACTGTTTGCAGTTTTTCCCCTTATTCCCACTGTTACCTTTACTATTCGGCCATTAGTTACTGATTTCGCAAATTTTTGATTTTACTGCTACTTTTTACTATTCGACTGTCTTTTACTGGATAGTAACTTTTTAATTTTTTAACTGCTACTGTTTACTGCTGGTTTCTTCACACAACCTACTGTTCCTTTTTCTTACTGCCTGAATGCACAGTAGTTTGAAACATACCTGGATACTGTCAACTATCCCCCCTCGACTGTGGAGCTGTCCTCAGCTCCTGCAGATGTTGACTGTCCTGCCATTGGCTCCTCCACCCGAACTTCTGAAACCGAATCTGCTCGCAGCCACGTACTGAGCTTCGGCTGCCTTGTGTGACGAATCCTTTGACTGTGATCTGTAACGTGAATCCCGTGCCTCGGCCACTGTGCCTGTAGATCTGGTCCACCCCTGTCCTAGGTATGTACAGATTCGCAGCCAGAGATTCTGGTCCGTTCTTAATGCATGGTCGCCAATGTTAAAGGGTGATTAAGCTTCACCCTTAAAAAGCTTGGTTACTTCTACTAAGTCAAAGGAAATCTGAAAAAAAATAGTACCGACCCTTCTTCTTCTACTGCTACTAATCTGATCCTGCTCATACCAGTAACCTACCCCTGCTCCTGACCTGATCATCAATGCAAGGCTTCCTCATTAAATTCCCCCTAACCCTAACATTAAATGCCCAACTCAGATCTGTAGATTTAATGGTCCTTTACTCATTACTTTCACACCAAGTACAATCCTACTGCTCCACAATACTGATCCACAGCAGTATCGTCTCACCTCCTACCTCCTACTCCCTCTAACTCACTACCATACCTCTGAAACTCTAAGAGACTGAGAGAGAGTGAGAGCCGCCATGCTCTCACTCCTCACTACCCCCCAAACCCTAGCCGTCATCCTCCTATGTCCATTTTTCATCCAGTTCAGAATTACATCCGACTGTCAAAACTTCATCCAAAACGCAGTGACTAGTAAATGGACAGTAACTAACTAGTTACTGCTCCAGGCAGTTTTACTATTCCTGCTCCTACCTTACTGCTCTAGTAAAATGGTAGAAAATCCCTTTAATAGTGACCAGTACTCCTTCTACGTAGCCCGCTGGAAAGGGTTCTTCCTCGCTGCGCTCCCCATTTGACCGCAGGAACTCCAAGCACCGAGCAATGTTGATTTTGCCATCCAAGCGAGTCCAATACTTCACCAGGTTCGTCTTTGTTAACCATGCGCCATCGGTTTTCCTCTTCCATTCCCTCACCATCCTTGGCGTATAAATCGGCCCCATGGAGGTCTTGGTTCTCATGGCGCTAGCAAAAACTACGAAGGCAGATAGAAAAGGAGAGCCGAAGAATAGGAGCGCGGTGTGCCCCAGAGATGAGATGCGCGCACAGAATGAGGAGCTAGTAGCTTGGAGAAGTAGAGAAAAGGGAAGGGGAGGAAGAAGAGAGAGGGCGTATGGAGGCGGCCCAGGATGGGATGGTCGGATGAGGGACATGACAGCAGAGGTCTGCTCTGGTGGGCTCCCCGCGGTTGATGGCGGCCGGGTCCTATCGATGCGGGACTGCTTCGAGTAGATGGGATGGCTGGGTTCTTGACCGGCTTGCTGTCCATAGGAAGAGACTGTGGAAGGATGAGAGTAGCTTGGGCTCATGGTGAGTTGCCTTGGAAATCCTTGGTGTGCATGATCACTGATGTGATGGGTGGAGGCTTGGGTGTCTGTGACAGGGGTAGCCTCCCTTCCTTGGTGTCTATGATGTTCAACGTGACCTAGTGAAGGGCACATACTAAAACGGTTTATGCAGTTGACGATGGGACGTCGGGGAGCTGTCCCATGACACGCCACATACCCGGGGTAGATACCTCGGGACACCATGTCTTGGTATGGGCAGCGTCGGTTCCTGAGGCCCTGCTGGTATTTAGGTCTGGGGTAGATACCCGCCGGGGGCAAGGTTGGGTCACCCATCTCAACCCGGATATGGTTGACATGGATATGGGGGTACGGTTCCTGAGATTCTGTCCGGGTTTCATTTGTGGCGATCGGGGAAGCCGAGTCATCCATGGCGATCGGGGAAGCCGAGTCATCCATGGCGATCGGGGAAGCCGAGTCATCCATGGTTTGTGCTTCGGTGTTTAGGTTGTTGTAGATCTCTCCCAAACTGAGTGTAGGGGAAATGCTGGGTGAGGTAGTATGATAATGTTTGAGTTTGTTTGTGTTAACAATAGTAGAATGGGGGTCATAATAGTCATCATTAACCAGGAGTGCAGTGTTGTTTGGCAGTACTAACTGGACCCGGAATGGCCCATGCCACACGGATTCAAACTTGGTTTTTCTGAGTTTGGAATCGCGAGGACACCAAAGGACCCAATCACCTTTCTGGAACAGTCGTTCTCGTTTTGAGGACTGGAAATACTTGGCACTCAGTGCTTGTGTATTCGTGATATTTTTAATTGCTAATTCACGGATCTCTTTCAAGTGGTGAATATCCTGAATGCGAGCAGCTAAAACCTTGTGTGGTGAGTAGTCTCTGGGGTTCAAAGATTGGAATGTCAGGGCAATGTACTCGGTGGGGAGTAACGGCTGTGTGCCATAAACCAGCTCAAAGGGACTCTATTGGGTCGCAGTTTTGTTTGCCACACAGTAAGCCCAAAGGGCAGCGGGGAGACAATCATCCCAATCCGTTTGGTTGGCGTGGATGAACCTACGCAGCATGTTGATAATTGTTTTGTTGCTTGATTCCGCTTGGCCGTTGCCTTGGGGGTAGTAGACCGTATTGGTCCTGTGTTTAATGATATGTTTATCCATGAGGTCCTTGATCACCGAGTTAACAAAGTGGGAACCTTGGTCGGATACAATTTCCAGAGGGCACCCAAATCTAGTGATGATATCATCGTAGAGAAAAGTTGCCGTGACCACCGCGGTATTAGTTCGTAGCGGCTTGGCTTCCACCCACTTGGTAGTGTAGTCCGTGGCAACGAAAATGTATTAGTAACCTTGCCGGGTTGCTGGGCGAATGGGTCCAACGAAGTCCAACCCCCATCGTTGGAAAGGTCCTAACGGTGGTGTGGATTTTAAAGGGACCTTTCCCTGGTATTGGAAATTTGTAGTGGATATCTAACAAGCGTGGCAATTTTTGATGTAGGCGTACACGTCCCAATGGAGCGTCGGCCACCAATACTTGGCCGTTAATATTTTTTTTATGGTGGTTTCAGGACCTTGGTGACCGCCAGCAGGGCTATTGTGGAGGTGGGATATAATGGCTTGTTGCTCAACTAGGGGAACACACAAACGGATTTCATGGTCTGGGCCACGGCGATATAGGCGGCCATGGACAACTGTGTAGGGTAGTGTGGTCCTTACGAAACTGGTCTTTCTTATTCCAGTGATAGACCCGGTGGAAAGGTGCCGGCTGTCAAATACTGTATGATATTATCGGTCGAGTCTTGGCATGCTTGTGTTACCACGGTGGCTGCTTGGATGTATAACTCATTAAAAGAATCATCGATTCCTTCCTCGGTGGTATTGGTATCCCGTGACAAATAATCAGCCACAATGTGTCTTTTACCAGGTATGTACACAACCTCGAAGTCATATTCTAATAGTATCATTATCCATCTAGCAACTCTACCAGTGACCAAAGGTTGGTATACCAAGTAGGAGAGACTATGGTGATCCACCATGAATTGAAATTTCTTTCCCAAGAGGTAATGGCGGAATTTTTCCACGGCATAAATCATGGCAAGGGCCTCTCTTTCCGTCGTGGAGTAATTTCTTTCGGCCTGGTTTAATAATCTACTGGCGTAAGCAACGGGCTGATCGTGCTTGCCGTTGAGATTCTGGTCAAGTATTACTCCGACTGCCAAGTTGGAGGCGTCTGTGTGTACGTGGAACGGCTTGGTCCAGTCTGGGGCTATAAGAATCGGGGCGTGAGTGTATGCAGCTTTGATCTTGTCCAAGGCTGCCTCGGCCTCTACTGTCCAATCTCTAGGATAGGAGTATTTGGAGTGATTTAAAGCTGTAATAGGGGCTGTGATGTGGGCTAACTTTTCAATGTAGATGCGATTGAACTGTGAGAGGCCTAACAGACGCTAAATGTCTTTTTGGTCCTTGGACGGGGTCATGTCCATGATGTCCTTGATCTTGGCCGGGTCTGGAAGTTTACCATACTTACAGACGATGTAGCCCAAGATGACTCTGCCAAAAAATAAAAACATGCACTTATCAGCATTTAGGCTAACACCATTGGCCAGGCAAGCATCAAAAATTTGCTTTAAGTGGGCAACATGGTCTTGCATTTGTCCGTAGACAGTGCCATTGTCTACGTAAATCCAAAAGAATCGTTTTAAGTATGGGCGAAATATAAGCTCCATTACCCTCTCGAAGGTCATGGGAGCATTTTTAGCCCCAAAAGGCATCCGTTCAAATTGGTAAGGTCCCCATTCCGTGGAAAATGCTGTTTTATTTTTATCTTGGTCGGCCATAGCTACTTGGTATTATCCTGAGAAGCAATCGAGGAATGAGTACATCTCGTGCCCTGCGACTTCGTCAATTATCTCTTCTATGTATGGCAAGGGATAGTGGTCTTTCTTGGTGGCTGCATTAAGTTTTCGGAAATCTACACAAATGCGTAATGCACCATTATTTTTTGGTATAATAACCATTGGAGACAGCCATGGTGCGGAGTCGACAGGGGAAATAAACTTGGCTTTTAGTAGCTTGTCTAGCTCCTCTTTGACTCGGGCAGCATAGTTTGGGTTCATTCGGTAGCGTCTTTATTGGACAGGCGTGGCGTTTGGTTTCAAATCAATGGTGTGCTCTGCTAAAGTCCTTGGAATGCCCTTGAGGTCTTCATGGTTCCATGCAAAAATATCTTGGTATTCATGGAATAATGCAATCACAGCGTATTTGATTTTGGCAGGGGAGTCTGCATTGATTTTAATGAATTTGGGATCTTTGGCTGTTCCCAAGTTTACCAATTCTACCTTTTCTTTGGCGCCGTGGGTCCAACTAGTGACTACCTCGTTTTCCAAGGCTCTGAAAGCTGGGGTGGCATTGACAGTAACAGATCCCGCGGTTTCTTTGGAGAACTGTGGCGGTAAGTCCATTTCCTATGGAGTAGTCACCAAGCTGAGTAGGTGGATTTCCGCTGAAGGGATGAGACTTGGATTAGCGTGGAGCACCAAGGCTTCTTGAGCAGGTGTCAGCCCTTTTACCCAATCAGTGTCAGCTTTATGTCTTATCTGAGCTACCTTTGCACGGGTGATACAACTGTCAACAGGGATAATTACCGTCTTTCCTTGTCGCTGGATTCATATGTGGTTCCGAGACCAATCATGGACGGCGTTCATGTCTCGCAGCCAGGGGCGTCCAAGGATAAATAGAAGTTGGTGTATAGTATCTGCCTACCCACATGGTACCGGAAAACAATGCTCGACCTATTCACAACACACTTGATAACATCCTCGCCAATGTGAAACTTCTCAGCCCATCTAGGATTCATCAGACTACTTAGGAGTGCCTCAGACGGAGAGTGTAGAACAAAGAGTGTACGAGTCTGCCGAATGCGGTCACATGTGACCGCAAACAAGTCCACCATAACATGGACAGGCATAAACCATTTCTCATGGGCAAAACTACTACCAGTGGACGCTTACATCGCATTAGAAAAATCTGCTGTCAGCTTGGTCCTGAAGGCTTTAGAGGTGTGCATGTCTGGCAAAGGCCACTTGACGTCATTGAAACCAGGGAGCGCAATTGGCTCTACAACGTAGGCTCTACCGGAGGAAAATATACGCCACGAAGGAAGAATGTACCCGTGTCCAACAAGTCTGTATAGCTTCAACCATTCCGCGTTGCCTCCTCAATCTTTGCATGGAGCACAAGAATGGGACCGATGATAGATGTGGGGTGCACCCAATCACCAAAGTGCGAGGAGTATAGGTAGTTGGCCGTGCATTGCCTACTCGCTGCCACAGCGGGATCCAATCGTAAATGGCGAGGCTGATACGCATGCCGCACAAGCACCTTATCAAGGTTGCTTGCTCCAGGCACACCAGGTGTCTAGGAGAAATCCATGACCTGAGCCTTGAAGGCCCTACGGAAATTATCTCCACCATGCCGCCGTGCCTCTCTACCTCAAGGCCCCTCCGACTTTGGTTGCAGCAGAACCCATGAATTCCGGTCTAGCCTCATTAGGATCCAATTGCCATCGACGTCTTGATCGTTGTGCAAAATTACGCTCTAAACTAGCAATTTTGGCCGTTTAGCCGAGCTTCCCTAAACCCCAAGGTATTGGGAGACACAATAATGAACTATAAAATTTTCCTTTCATACCAACCAAGGCGAGGGAACATGCTGCTAGCACAGGGAAAATCACATTTGCACGGTTTGAGCACTTGATTACAGCAAAATCCAGAGTTTGTAATTAAAGATGAAGTTTTCCATAATTCTCCCTAGTCACAACATTGCCCTCAGGAGGCAACGAAGCTTGGATCATGTCAAGCCAAGAATTGATTGAAATGCAGAAAAGTTACCTAGTTTTGCAGCTCGCTGGCAACGAACGGCACATTAAGTTGACAGCGAAGAAAGCCGCACTTCCACCTTGAATTAAGATGTCCTACTCAAGCAAAATTTGCTACGTATACAACAGCCAATACCCCAAAATCACTTGGACAACTCGCAGCAAGTGCCAACTCTTGCTGCCGGCACCAAATTCCCCAAATCACGTGTTTCTCCCTTGGCACTAACCCGTGCTAGCTGCCCCCAATTTCCCAGATCACGTAGACACCTCGCTTCAAAAATGCGCTACCTTTACCGCACCCACTCTACCCAAAATCAATTGGATTCGTCACAGCCCCAACTCCCGCTGGCTGCATCCAATATCCCAAATGGCATGCTTCTTCCGCAACGCTAACCCCTGCTGGCTGCACTCAGTCTCTCTACGCGTTCAAAAATTTTTCGCACTAGAAGCTGCACTCGTCGTCGGTGGAGGAGGTAGGAGGGCGGACTCATAATTTCCTCGTTCAAAGTGCTGGCAAAAAGTTTGCTGACACGAGCAGGCCGGCTCGGGATCCGGTCCTAACTCCGCCTGATTGTTGTCAGCGTGCCACTGTAGCAGCACCTGACACACGCCCTTCGCAAAGGTCATTGGTTCCACCTCCCGCGGCGGCGTTGCAGGCACCACGGTGGCACGTCCAGTGTCCCGTCAAAAGTGCGCGGGCAGGCTATTTTTTTCCTCTCACGAGCCGGCTTACACGGCCTTTTGGAGACCCCATTTTGCAGCTAATGCGGGACATACACGGATACAGTAAATGGTCGTTGTTCATTGAGTCCTTTGTACATTTCCTTCTGGGATCCATGTTAGGATGTTGAATTTTGTAGAAGGATTCGGGTGTAAATGTAGGGGTGTTCATAGGGAATAGCATCATAGTTTTATAAATGACATAGACTTGATGCCATCATCAAATAGACAACGACCGACTAGACTCGGTCAAAACTTTGTGTTGGCCACGGCATTAAGCAATATAATATCAAGGAGTATTTAGAGTTAAACAGTTATGGAGTAGTGTCCTTCATGATTGTATATCGCATTGTTTGGATGAGTTGGCGAGTAAGTAATACCGAGCTATACCCGCACCCCAGATGTATGCATGTCCTCAAGGAGAATCTATATAGGTGAAACAGAGAATATCCCGGAGTCGTCGGTCAATGGAGGGTGCGAACACTCAAGCACGCCAACCTCTAGTTTCAAAGTCTTGGGAAAAAAAGTTCCCTATCCCTAAGGGTGGGTGGGCAAGACATCCCTTTACAGGGCAGCTTTTATCACCTTCCTCACCAAATTTCATTCTCAATCAGCCCATTCTCAATTCAAACCTAATCATATCTGTACACTCTCTTGTGATTCCAAATTACCAGTATAGACACATAGTGCTTTTCACCAGAGAATTCTCAATTAACACACTACTTACAATATAGTAGTGTATGACAAAACAATCCAAATAATAGAGAAAAGTTTGTCTTAAAACTGACAATACAAGATCAAACACAAAATAGTTTGAGTCTCCAGAAATCTTCTCATCCCTTGAATGTTGGTGTAGTAAAGTAAGAAAAATCCAGAGGTAAAGGACCTCACATGTCCCCATAAACACAACCAAAACCACAGTTAGGATTATGTTTATAGACAAGGTGTCAACAGCCCTTTAAAGCTTGTTATTGCAGTCACAAGAAAAATCAAACCCTACACCAAACATACAAATCAAAGGGAGAGATGAAAGAGTCTAATTGCAAACATAAATTAGAGGACCTGACTAGTAGTTCCACCAGACTCAGCCATGTTGCACTTTGCTTCAGCTCCACACCACCATAAATTGAACTCGTAAAATGCTTATTTCTCCGAAGGGAGAGGAACCTGACAGAAGCTTCTTCCACTACAACATCTGTAGAAAAGTTTCCAACGGTAAGGTCACCCCTCCACTTCAGTGCTAGAGTCGTGGCCGGCAGCACTGTTACCCGAAACTGAGAGGTCTTCGCAGTGTCAATGTTGTTGCTTGGGGATGCACAATAAAGTGGACCACAAAGTGCAACATGTGATCACTAGAAAGTGAATATGAAGTGCGTTGTTTTTCAAAGCTCAAAGGTGAGCATTTTGGTGTTGTTTTTGAGCATTTTAGTCACTCTCTAGGATATCACAAGTTATCTCACACATATCTACATTAAGGGAATATGTTCAATTGAAACTTAATTTGACCGCTAGTTCTAAATCATGAAAATGAACTTTTCCAAAGTCTTAATTTCTTCATTTGGTGCCCTCTTTTGTCTTTAGAAGTTGTTTTTTCCAATTTAAAAAGCAATGTTCGCTGAAAAAAAACTCACAAAAGTACCGCAAAAGTGACCTTCTTAAAAAACATCCTTGTGGTACTTTTAGAACCCTAAACAAATTACTGAATATATGAATTGACTATTTTAGAATGCCTCAAACATATTGAGGGCACCACTCCTTCAAAAGTGATTTTTGTTGAGTTCTTTGTTCTTTTCTAGCCACTTTTTCAAATGATTGCATTCACTTTGCTTGGATTTGAAGCCCTCATACAATAACTTCAAAGTGTCTACTTTGCACAAAACGTTTCTAAGTTGTAGAAAAAAAAGTTTAGAATCTATATTAGCAAAAAAAAATTGACTTCAATTACATCTTTCCATCACTTTTGTGCAATTTTTGCAAAATGGCTAAAATTGACAAATAGCTAAGCACTTTTTTGGTCCACTTTATTATGCTCCGCCCATGCTATAAAATGTACTTTTCAAATTTGCATTTAAGGTTTCTTTGGGCATATGAATAGACATCCTAGGTTTGGATTCCGAAACCTACACTACAAGGAAATTTGTGGCTTAATTGACTACATTTCGACAAAAATTTGTCAACCCACTTGTCAATTAGGGCACTTTATTGACACATTTTTGTCATCTCGGTGGTCATTCTAGACAAGATAGACATCAATAGCATTCTTCTGAATTTTTTTTGCCACGGTGGATTTACTTCACCATGTCAACAATTTCCTTTCATGGTAGTTTCGTTCATGCACAATAAAAAGCATTCAAAGAATTTTGAGGAATTTCCTAGACCGTGTGCAAGTAAATTAAACCCTGACCGGAATTTGTGGATTTTCGCAATTTCAGGGGAAATGAATTATTTACTGCACGGTGGTCTTGTGGCATTTTACTCTGAAATCAATCTCCAGGTTACAAGTTCTGAATTAAGTTATCCCAATTTATTATGGGCGCGTGTGAATTTTGCCTTATCTCTCGCTACGCCATGCTCATTCCAACCGTATAATAATTACAACATGCTAGATCTAGGGGAAATTATGAGAACTAGGTGTACAGTAAAAAATGCATTTACAGAAACTTGTATTGAAATTCATAGTCTTAATCACACTGCAGACGTTAAACGTAGCTAAATGGAAAAATGAATGGGCTCTGCAGTGAAATTGACAGCCAATTTGAACATCTATGAAGAACAAGCCGAGACCTTAAACCACAAGCTTGTGTGCACATTGTACACTAAAAACTAGGTACTCACACATCATTCTGCTCCTGCTCCTTCGCCTCCTGCATCGCCCAGGCCTCTTTAAAACCTCGACCGCAACAGCTGTACAAAACCCAAATGACCAACGACACCAAACACCTAAAAAGCTGTACAAAACCTCAAACGCCAACAACCTTGTACAAAACCATGCTCGGCTGGCTGAGCGCTGTGCTCGCGCATTAACTCTTGCAGGGCTGCCAAGGCGTGGGCACTGAGCTGCGGCACATCATCGTCCTCCTCCATCGCTCGCTAGCCGGCCGGCCTGGTTCAGAAACAACCGTCTCTCACACTGCAAATCCAGAAAAGCTGCGATGAGACGCACCAACGATCCACAAAAACACTGCACGCGAAACTCTAGTTTCTGATAAGAGGGGATGGCATGACTGGCACACAGTGAGTTACACCAACAGTCTTTTACAACGACTTAGATTTCAATCCGATTCCAGATAACTTCATCTGATCCACAGCATGGATAAAATTGTCAGCCTACTATTAAAATAAGGTTAACAATCACAACCAAGATGTCAGCAAAAAATTAACAGAGGAATACCACGTGGAAAGCACATTAAATATGAAATACTTGAACAAGGCATATTGATTTTAGAGCACTTACATTTTTCAAGTGCAATTGCAGAGTCTCTCCTTTGATAGTGTATATGATGTATAGTGTCAAAGGTGCAATTTTTGAATTAATTAATTAATGGATGTAACTTTCTTGCCACATGCACCCTCTTGAGAGGATGCCTCGTGGCATTTATAAACTAAGGCAGAAAGATGGTAAATTATAATGCTAGTTCGGGGGAGCTAGGTTATCTGAGTTCATTTGTTGTGGCCATATCCAAATGCTCTCACAGCTCAGTCTATGATATCTTGTCAAATCACCTGCACCTTTCTTAGAGTTCATCACTAAGAACATGTTGCCTCTGATTTGTTGAGTGCACCAACAGGCAGCATGTTCGAACTCAATGTTTTAACTGCAAAATCTGACACACTTAACTTCAAGGTAGTTGCTAAAAGCTCTGGTTCTAAGCTTGCAGAGCATGATAGCATTTCCTCGCTTTTGCATCCCCTTCAAGCTTCTTCCAAGTCTTCCCACCTCCACTTAACGTTTCCAACAATCCACAAACAGTGCCTGCCAAGCATCGATGCCTCAAGTTCACTCATCTCTCTTTGCTACACAAGCACCGTTTGGCTAACCCATTGTACACGTAGTGCGTATGATAATTGCAGTCCACAAGCTTACAAGAAGCCAATATGAGTATTGAGTAAGCTATACACACAAATCAAATCTAGACATCCAAACTAAAGAGCTCGGACATTGAAAACAATGAGCTCACCTGCCCCGAGTAATTGCAACATTCAAAATTTCTCGAAACCCTAGAGTCCACTTCACCACTGATCGTTCCAAGGAGGCATGCACAACTCATCCGCGGACCTAAAGCAGACGCTTCAACTAGCACACACCAAGATCTCTTCCTGACTGCCTTGTGCCACCTCTTCACCGCAACCTGCTTCTCACCACCCGAGTCAAGAAAACAAGTATAAAAAACAACCCTCCTTCACGGAACCCCCTCGCTTCAACCATATCCAAAACCTCGAAAACCTCAATTCCACAAACAAAAAAAACAGTTGCTCCCACAACGACCCACGTTGCGAATCCAACACGCACGGAACCCTCAACCTCAAATCCAAAAAACAAGACGCCATACCCAATTTGAACCACCAAACCAACACCACAAGAAAGCGCAATCACCTCGATCAATTAGAGATCGACAATTAGGGTTCGACCCGGACCCTCCAGGTCACTGCCCGTCAGACCCCTTCAGACCCCCTCAGACCAATAAATTAATTAATTGATCCGGGGTGGTTCGCAATTTTAGGCACATAGACTGTTGAAGGCTTTGCCTCGTTTTCCCATATAATCTCTTCAGCTTCTTTTTTCTTATTCAGATATTTTGCAATAAATTGTCAAGGGGTATTGGTGGCAGTCCACTACCATTTCGCAATTATACCTTATCAACATAGATGCGAGAGCATAATTCATGCACAGGGTCACAATGATCAACAATTCATCTGTACTCAGAACTCTATATATCAAGGAGATGAAAATATTCAGAAGACCAAGCATACAAAATGAGTAGCAGTAGAGCTTATGCATGTTGGTATATTAGAGATAATGAAGAGAGAAAATACAAGTCTGGACGACGTACTTTACACTACAAGCGCCGCAAGACTTAGGGTGGACTTACGTCCATCCTAAGGATGAAACCCCAAAACTGGAATGAAACCGGTTTAACACCCTCCTTTAACCTAGATCAAGCGATTGAGGTTACAGAGGTTTCATTTGGTGTGGACTCTTTCGATGTGTCGATGGCGAGAGAATCCGCAAATTGCAAGGAAAATAGGAGCTTGTCCGAGAGGGAGGTGTGAGAAGTATCCTTGGGTTGATTGCCTGGGCAATTGCCGCGTTGATGCTGAAGTTGTGTGAAGCTTTCCTTGAGAAGGTTGATCGGTGGACGATGGATCGGAGACGAGGAGAGCAGCATCAGTTGATGGCGGTACGTCTTGTGCAATTAAGCAGAGCGCGTGCTTGTCCAAAGGAAGTTGACAGTGTGGAGCGATGAAACAAGTCCAAGAAGCCAGAGGGTTTGTAAACATTCAATGGCGAGTTTAGGGTTTCTACTGGAAGAAGTGGAAATTTTTATGTTGATCGGCGAGGAAGATTGACATGGGTTGTCAAGAGTTGGGAGGAGTGCAAGAGACGAGTTCATTGGTTTCGTGGAGCGCAATACAAATTTTTTGGAACCCTAGCTGAGGCCGTAGAGTATCTATCAGGTTAGGTTTGAGAAGCTGATCCTCGGCAATATGTAAGTGTTGTAGGCTATACAGATTGATGTTCTTGCGGTGGAGCTCAAATTTGAGTCTGCCATGGAACTTTGTGAGCAAATGAGCGGGTTGTTGAGAAGTGTGAATATACTTGAGGTTGATCCCCCCCCTCCCCCCCTCCAACCGGTCGCGTACAAAGTGATAATGGATTTCGATGTGCTTGCTCCTTGCGTGGAAAATTGGATTCTTGGCTAGTTTCAATGCACTTTGATTGTCGCAACTCACGACTAACAGATCGGGTACCAATTTTTGTCAATTGCTAAGTTGATTTGGGTGATAGGTACTGTCAAAGAAGGATGTGTAGTTTGTGAAGGAGAGGGAAGAGCCGAACGCCTTCTTGTACGCCTTCTTGTACCCCGTTACTTATACTCCAATTCGGTTGAGGAGGGAGGGATGGTCATCTGGCGCTTTGACTGCCACGAGACAGGACCTCCAACGGCTAAGGAAAGGTAAGCGCCCACACTTCTGCGAGTATTAGGACAAGTTGCCCAATCGGCATCCGTGAACCCCTGTAGTTTGAAGGATGGATCGTTGCAGTAAAGGATGCGAAAGTCTGGGGTGGACAGTAAATATGAAAGGATGTAGAGAGCATACTCCAGATGAGCCTGCTCAGGCTGAGACATGTAAGAGGCTACTCTATTGACTGCAAATGAAAGGTTGGCACGAGTGACAATGATGGATATCAATTTCTCTATGAGCTGAGAATATGTTGTGAGTCTACAGGAGCAGTATTGATATCGGTTGAGACGGTTAGGCCAGCTGGGAGGGGTGTTTTCCCAGGGCAAAGAGAGGCAGGAGCAAAATCTTGAAGGATTGAAGCAGCATACGCATGCTAGTGTATGAAAATGCCCTGGGGAAGATACTCAAACGTTACACTGAGGTATTTCTTGATCAGCCCTAAGTCTGTCATGTCATAGGTGTTTTGTAAATAATTTTTGAGCCATGTTATGAGATGAGCGCAATTGCCGGTGATGAATAAGTCATCGACAAAAAGCATCAGGAAAAGAATTTGGTCATTTTTGTAAGGGTTCTAAAGGTTTGGATCAAAGCTGCTTCTACTCAGTCCTAACTATCAAAGTGAGGCATCTATTCTCTCATACCATGCTCTAGGAGATTGTTCTAACTCGTATAAAGAACGAAGTAATCTACATACCTTAGATTCATGACCGCTAATGACGAATTTGAGGGGTTGTGTCATGAAATACAGGTTCCTTTAGAATGCCGTGGAGGAAGGCTGTGCGAACATCTATGTGGTGTATCGCCACTGGCAACTGGAAGCTACAGCAATGATTGTTCTTATGGTCGCCCACTTGATCTCGAGAGCAAAGGTTTTGTCGTAATCAAGTCCCGGCTTTGTTCAAAGCCCTAGCAACCAGTCTGACTTTCTTGGTGCCTAAGGTTCTCGGTAAGCCGTCTTTTAACTGGTAAACGTAGCGGTAGTTGATTGGACGAATACCTGTGGAAAAGGTCTCGAGTACCCAGGTCTAGTTTTTGTATATGCTCTGTATTTCTTTAGCCAATGCTTTGCGCCACTCGGGGTCTTGTTGAGCTTGAGGTAGGGTTAGGGTTTCAGCAGTAGTGATGTCTGGAACTAACGTGTCTTCGGGGTAACTAAGGGCTTGACAGTCAGGGGAGTTGGCTGAAAGATAAATGAAGTAATCGCCCAAGCGAATATTCTGAGGTCGCCAAAATGTTAGGTTGGGTTGTCACAATGGAGATGGGAGATCATGGAAGATTAGGAAGATCCAAGGGAAGACTCCTACGGGAGGCAATATAAAGGAAAGACTGTATTCGTGGGTGTGGAACTCAATTCAGTGGCTATTTTGGTGTATGTAGCTGATTGTTTTGTCATTGTTATTGATTGCAGACGGTAACATCTTGTGGAATTATATATTGCTGCTGGATGAAGCAACAGCCGACATCATACAAGTAAGTTGTGCACTTTAAAATAAATTTTTCAGATTACTTGATTTTGTACCTTACAAAGAACACAATCTATATTTTATTCTTGAAGTCGGATGAGATGATTGAGATTTAATGCAAAAATTGCTATTTTTTAGTAGAGGACGCACTTTCATGTATGCTTCGAATATGTGTAGGTGAATGCTATAGTAGCAAAAGTATTTGACATTTCTTCATCAAAGCGCAAGTTGTTTGAAGATTTTCCATCTTCATCAAACAAAAATAAATAAATAAAAAATAAAATAAAAAATTCATCTATCTTTTTTTTAGTTGTATTAAGCAATTGAAAATCTTATTGTATAAGTATGCATATTTTATATACATGTATTTTATGTTTATGTTTACATTGAATAGTACATAAATACTTCATGTTTAGAGTATATAGTATTTATATGTTATAAGATTTTCATACTTTATAGTTTCAATGTATTTTATATATTTGTAGTATATGTATTGTTTCCTGAGATTCCAAGACTTTTGAGGATACGAAGATTTCCAAGAATGCCAAGATCTTGATTTATTATTATGATTCATTAATTAACTATGCAAGAACTTTGACTTGCCAAAATGTCTCCTTCAAACGACCACGTATTTGTTTCACTTGAAAGACTAAGAGAAGCGAGTCAAGTTAATCATCATATTTTGCTTTATTCATTTGATGATGTGCTACTTTCATACAACTTGCATCTGAAACCTAGATATTACTATAATGTTGGTGAATGTTTATTTGATATTATATCTTACTTGCTTAAATAATCTATGTCATCTATCTCATAGAGACAAAATAGCATTCACTCATTGAGACAAAATAGCATTCACTCATTGAGACAAAATAGCATTCACTCATTGAGACAAAATAGAATTCACTTATTGAGACAAAATAGCATTCACTCATTGAGACAAAAAATACATTCAACACATCTCTTGAATATGTTGAAGTGTGGATTCCTATGGTATGAAAATCAAATAAATAATCAAAGTTGCATTATAAATGACTACATGTATTAAAATTATATCATTTTATAATTACTTGTTAACTTTATCATATTAATATCACAATATCAATCTTACCATATTAGAATGAATAGAAATGATTAAAAACTTACAAATTCTTTAAAAACTTTTTAAAACAAATATAAGTAATTTATGATAAGAAATAATTTAAAATAAATATAAATTTAATATGTTCAATTAATAAAAATACCACAAAAACACCAATGTATGATATTATCTCAAATTTGCAAAAGGAATATTGATAACTACCACATTTATTGGATAGTGGCTAAATATTTTATACAAGAAAATATTTTAAACTTTAGAGGTTGTTAACAAGGGGTATTACACTCAAATGTTTGTTATAAATCTATACTAAAAAAAATAATAATAATAAAATAAAATAAAATAAAATAAAAAAAATTATAGCAATTTTTTTATATCATTTTATCTTAATAGTAATCTTTAAAACTACAAACGAATAAGACAAATATACATGCGAGATGATAAGTCTTAATTGTCTTACAAAATAATTGTGAACATGTGATTGGTCACAGATTCCAATTGATATTTCTGAAACCAGTTGGTCGTGATTATGTGATGTAATGTGTCTACTATTAATAAAAATATTGTCTTTAGCAAACTATAGATAAGTTGTTGTCTTCTAAAATGTTTTTTTACCTAAAAATAACCTTGTTAGGTAAAAAACCTTAATTTATTCTCAACTTGAGCACAAAATTTAGATATATCAAACAAATCATATTAATGCAATCAAAACATCATGGTAGTACAAACAAAAAATTATTGTAGCTAAAATTGAAAAAACTAGATTGTAGACGGGGATCATATCTAAAATTATAAGGTTATATGTATGTTACTCATATCTAACCAATTACAAAGTATAATCCATAAATATTAATAAAAATACATTGGCAAGAAACATGTAAAGTCAACATAGTACGCTTCAACTACTAACCATCAGTCAAACCATGATATCTAAATTTACGTTATGGTAGTTGATTCCATGAATATCAACATCCTAATCCTATAAACTCTAGTACCTTATGTACTGCAGTGGTACTATAATCTCTCATATCCTTCCTTTGCACAAGCTTTAATGGACTTTTTAACCATCAATAATGTCCATCACCATCTTTGATAATCTTGTGGATTAGTTGTTCTTTGTTTAAACCTTGATAGCAACCCTCAAATAGAAACATTAGGTCACCGTCCACAAGGGTATCCTTTTTCAAAACCAGATTAAGAGCAAGAGCATCTTTTCTTGAACAACCATGCAAAAAAGAAGATTCAAGGCCCATCAAACCATGTTTCACCTCAATCAACAATGGTGCAACTTCTTCATGGCCTTGATTCATAATAATATTATCTCCAATGGATAAACCAAGCTCCAAATATTGATCTTAAAATGGCAATACCTCCAATTTTTGATGTTTTTTCACCTCTTCAAAATCAAATTTCACATACTCCAGAATCCTTGGCAGTATGGTGGTGACAAGAGAGGCTCTATCTAATTTCCAAACAGGATCCATAGGTCCCTTCAACCATCCATATTGACCAATACCATTTTCCGTAATATAATGGGTCACCTGGTTCACATCTAAACCTTCAAAACATCCTTCAAACAAATACTGTGGACTACGAGGCAAAATAGAACTAACCTTCAAAACTATCACCAATGCACGTGCATCATTCTAAAGACTTCCATGCCATATTCTAGAACTTTGATCTTTCAAACAACGACGAACACGCTGCAAACTACACTTAGCAATCTCATCAACATTCTTTCCTTTCGAAGATTGAATGGAAGCAGAACTTGTTCCATGTACTAACTCTACGTTTTCTAGACACAATCAAATCTGAAGATGAATTTGATGAAGCACTGCTCACTTTATCTAAATCTACAACTACAACACCTACCATGATAAAAAAAAATTGTACAGATTGAAAACAATTTCCAACGTTTCTACACTATTCTTCTACAACTCCAAGACTCTTCTACAAATTTGAAAGAGACACACATAGAATGATGTATGTACTTTCACACTTTATAAATGCACACCTACAATCTAGTACATTTAAGAGTTTGCACTACCAAAAATACTTCTTCAAATACACCTAAATAAAATATCTGTGCATTCTAAATAGATCAAATCTAGTTAAAACAAAATCTTTAGTGCACTAAAATCTTGGCTTGAATTGTAGAAAATTTGGTTGTGTATTCACCTAAAAGTCAAAATATAACCTATACATGATACTTTTAATTGCTCAGCTCACAATAGATAGTGTCACTTCCCTCAACACAAGAAATCAAATAGTCCTACTCAAATTCTAATCTCTTAAACTTCATTGCCTAACTCACATAGTTCATGCTTACGATACTCTTACACATCAATCACTCCATATCAACAAATATCTCTTTTCCAAGCACCGTAAGTATTGAACACATGTACGGCTTACATCCTCCTCTAAAAGTTTCTAATCACACACTTGTATAATGATAAAGCAAATAGACAGATGTAATCACATTCAAAATATATTATCATACAATAAAGAAAGAAAACTTCAAAGGATAATACTTTAGAATCAAACCATATGAAAAAGTGACAATAAACAAAAAATTGTATATATCAATAATTCAAATACATATTTCAATGTGCACATAAGTTATTTTGTACAAAAAGAAAATATAAAATAATGCACTACAAACAACAAAATGAACCAATATTAATATTTAATTCTTATAAAAAAAATGCTACGTGAAACCAATTTTTTTGCTAGATTTAGTTCAATTATAAAGATTTGGAAACATACAACTTAATTTTACATGTCATAGAAAAAAACAGATAGTTATGAAACTACAGACAAATAAAAGAAATAAACATATGCTATAATCAATTTTGTATCAAGGAATACCTTGAGAAACATGAATACCATTATTGTCCAATATGCTATGCATATCCTCCTCCACAAAAAAAATAGAAAATCACCAACCCACTCTTTAATTACAAGATCACCTTAACTAAAATAAGAAGTTTTTAGTAGCCAAAGTTATTTTTTTTAATTTTCTTTTTTTGTTAACAAATGGCAGCATTCTCTCATGTGACACAAGTGGTGGGATGTTGATTGGTACAACTCTTATCCTGCCTGCGATTACGCACTTAGTAGTGCTAAGTCATTACATACCCCACATTTGCTCAAACAAGTCCATTTGGGTTCGAACCCGGACCAGTTATATGAGATAAACACTCTCACCAACCAACAACAAGCTCGTTATTAGGCGATGATCAAACTCAAACAATAACTATTATATTACCAAAAACTTGAAAAATGAACATATGCCGTGGACTAAGACTTAGTGGTGGACACGAATTTATCTACGTCGGACTTCTATCTACACCAGATTTACTCTTTTTTTGTTTTAAACTGTAGACTAGGGTCAGAACCTCTCGTGACATAGCTGCTTGTTTTTCTCTTGTATAACTCTTTTTGTTTGGTCTATACTTTTCATCATGCATCTTTGCACCCTGAACCAGACTTACTTTTCATGTTTTGAATATTTTGAATTGTTTAACTATAACTCTTATTCTTATTAGAGCTTCAGAGTGGGTTTGTATCAAAATAGTGTGAAAATTCAGTGACTGTTGACATAGTTCATCAAGTTCTACATCCTTGATTGAAAAAAATGCAGTTTTATTGCCTAATTACAGACGGCAATTACACTTTTTCAGACAAAATTTTATTTTGTTGCTCCTAAATTTTTTAAATTATTGCCTAATATGAGTCCTTTGTATTGATGAGTTGCCAAATTCAATTGACTGGCTACTAAAAGTAGCCAGTCACTTAGTCAAAACCAAATAACATACACAATACATATGGTGTTACCAAAAAAATCAACATGGAAAGGAAAGAAAATGTCTTATAAACTAGGCAAAATTGGGCTAAGTTTCTTAAATTCAATCGTCATATATTTATATAATAAAAAAACAATGTCTGTCCATCATCAAGTGAAAATACCTCAAAGAACATAATTTATATGTTTTTCCAAAATATGTAATCTCTTTTTTACTAATAACAAAGTTTTTATTGGTCATTATAACAAAGTTCTTTTTGGTCATAATAATAAAGTTTTTTATTGGAAAGAATAACAAAGTTTTTAGAAAATTCTTCAATCATTTGTTATGAATCTTTTTGAAAAAAACATTATTATATATACCTACATCTATCTTCACAAACTACCTTCATAAGAATTAGAATAATCTTTTGAATTTTTATTTTTTTATAAGTAATAAAATTTGAATCAAAAAATAATATTTTAAAAGTAAAACAACATCAAAAAATTATATCAGTTTCATATAGTTTTCTATATATTTTCATGATATATGCATTTTATTGTGCCCCAATAAAGTCACTAGTAGAAAGAGGCATCAACTACACCAAGAAATTACACCGAACTCAATCTTTGGTGTTCATTTATTTTCGGCAGTGAACTGTGATTGGTTCAAAATAATTTTCGGTGTTCTCAGAGCTGACACACTGTATGCGCATAGCTATTTTCGAAGTGGCCACAACCACCAAAATTGTCTACCAATGGGAATGTCTGAACAACTGGGTATTCTTCGGGGACTCTGCCTTTTACCTATCCCACTATTGCTTTGACGTATATTCTCCGTGGTCCCACTACTCCCTGCCCTCCCCGTTGTCCAGGCGCTACATTGCCTAGCAGCTGCAGGTCGTCTCCTTCCTCTCCAAAGTTCCCTCCCTCTCTGCTCCTCCCCTCCGCGAAGCCGCTCTCCCGCCCGCTCAGAGAGTCAGAATGTATGAGCTTCCCCATCCCCACGCCCTGGCCCTCGCCCTCTCTCACATACACGCTCAAACTTCTCTCGCTCACTGGCTCGCTCCCTCCCAGGTCACTCTCCGACTCTCTCCCTCTCCGCTCTTGTAGGTGCTTTTAATAGGACTTCGGGGTTGGGAAGAGTAGTCTGCTTCTGCGGCTGAAGCTCAAGCAATGACAAAACCCAAGTTACGAAGGACAGTGTCGAAGTCTGATATGTGATAGTTTTGTTTTTGAGTTTGTTTTCATGATTGGGAAGTGGTTGAAGGTTTGTTTGATCTGGTGTTTGGGTTTTGTTAGGCTTCATTGCTTCATTGGTGGATTTGGAGGAGAGTGAACGGGTGGTGACGAAGAAGGAAGGGATTGCGTTTGCGAGGCAACATGGGTGCATGTTTCTGGAGGCGAGCGTGAAGACGAGCATCAATGTGCAACGCTGCTTTGATGTGCACAAGATTACAAAGACGACCAGTTTGAGAGCTGACACGATCCAATTGAAATCCAATCTTTTGAAAAACAACATCAAACGAACATAATCAATCTCCGTCCACTCGGGCAGTAGTACTAAAAATTTACAATGCTGTAAAATATTCCGGATTTACATTTACTGGAAACCAACAAAACCCATGTGACGCGGCCAGAAATATACAATGTTCATGGGAACCACAGTGACACTGTTCACCTTTAATTTTGGTCATGTTAGGTGCCAAATTACACCAAAGAGACTTTTGAGTACACCATTTTGAAAAGCCTAAATTAGCTACCATTTCGGTGTAATACTTGGTGTAGTTGAGGCCTCTTTCTACTACTGAGTGGATATGTGCATTTATTTTTTACTATACATATTTTTAAATGATTTTAGAAATGAACATATATTTGCAAAAACATTTTGATTGAGTGATATATCATTAATTTATTTTTTTTGGTTTTATAGGTTTATGATTTCAAATGCTGGATACTTCAACCTTATGGTGTTCTAAAGGTTGAGATTTGAGAAATGCATGGTCACAACGTTGCAACCATTGACTACTATTGGGAACCGGGAGGGTGCCGCTTCATAAGAGGCCAGATTTTCTGATGATATGTTGTTTCTTGTGCTATGTTTTAATGTGCTCTACTTGTTATTCAATTAGAATCATTTGTGTCAGTATCATGCACTATTATTGTGCACTATTGTTCAGTATAGTCTGACATCAACCCACTCTTTCTAGAAATGAATCTTGAAATCATATGTAACAAAACAAAAACTATCCATCAAATTTTTAGCGCTTATCTTGAGACATAATATGATTTGATGGTTCAACATTGCCAATCTACACGAGATCCAAAATTGTTGATTTAAGCAAGGTTCCAAGGCACTATAACAACAACCTTGTACATGATTGTCTCAGAATACATCAAAAATAGGTATCAGTTTAATTGTCGATTTTTTGCTATGAAATTTAAGCTTGATGGAAGTATGTGTTGATGGATGGATCTAAATTTATAAAACAGAATGTATTGTCAATTGAAGCTAAGGCTTCCCAAGAGAGGTTCAGAAGCAGAATGTGCAGTCTGTTTCAAAATTTTGGTGTAGTGAAATGCTACACAAGGTTTTGTGAACTTACTAATTCACAGTTTTTAGTAGATGTACATGAAAATTCTTCCAAAAATAGGATTTTCTGGTCCAATTTCTGAAAAATAGAGGCTATATTGTGGAGAGAGTACTTCTGAATTACGGAAACAACTTCACCAGTAAGCTTTGAGAGACATTTTCACATGAACACTAGTAGCTTGTCCTTTCTAAATGAAGCATGCAAAAATTGGATCTACAGTGTAAAACACAGTAAGATTGTTTTTTTGTATATTCTTTTAGTACAGTAACTTCTTTTGCTGGTGGTCAAAATGAATACATTGGGTGGGATCTCAAGTGCCACAAACAGTTTTCACTGAAGAGGTTCTTCCAGGTTCTGTTCAGGTCCGTCATTCAAAAGTACATTCTATGAACTCATCAATGTGAGAATGGTCATGTACAGAAGAATACAATGTTATGATTTTTGTAGGTGAATTTGCAGATTGCACAAAACCCCCTTCTTTGACCAGTGTCTGTCACTCATCTGATCACCACTCTGGAGTCTGAAACACTAATTTATAATTTGAGATATAAAATCCTGCAGTCACCCTCATAATTTCACTTATAATGTGGTCCATGGTACTATTTAGAGAGGGGCTACATGTGTGGTAGTTCATGTTTACTTGCACAGCTCACCATGTCAATTTTTTGTAAATTTGCTTATGTTAGACTTGTACAAATTTACACATGCCAACTTATTGAAGTTTAATTTGTGGTAGGAAAGGAAAGATAGTGCAGTACACTGTACCAGGAGCTCTCAACTGTTGTTCCCAGTGCAGAATACAGTGATTTTCTACACATTATATGCAACAGTATTACATATATGAACTGTTTAAATGAAAGCAACAGTTGGAATATTATTAAACATATTGAACTGTTCAATCCATCACCCTTGATACAACAGATTCTGCTGTGAATACTGAATATACAATGATCTTACATTGGCAGAAACAAGTACTATTGAATCGAACATAATTCTGAAATTGTTTTTAAAAAATCTAGAAAACTTTGAGGTTGAAAAACACAATAGAATAAAGCATAATCAATGATGTTTGTCTGTTTTAAATTCTTGGAGACTGTTTGTAGTAATAAATTCAAAACCGTAAAGATTATTGACTTATTTGATGATAGTTGAACTATATTTTTCAAAAAGAAAAAACACTTGTTTGTTGGTGGCACGAACCAGCAATGGTGCTACTGAATCCTGATCAATTTATTAGTTTAATTTATCATAACCACAAAAACTAAATCAAAGGAAACACCGATTTCAGGACATGAAGTCACGGGTACTTGGTATTACAGTTTCACCTGCTTGAATTGCCCCTATGCAACACCAGCACCCTTGTTCATGTATCTGTCTATTAATTATTATTATTTTAAAAATGTCTCGAATTTAGATTGACACATATTCTATGTATATGGCTAAATTTATCCGAAAATGAGGGAACAAATTTGATGAGAGAAATGTTTTGCTTCTTTTTGGGGCTGGATGTAAGATTTCAAGTTTTAAGAAATCATTTTGTGAAATTTTCTAATTTTAAATCAGTAATCCAGTCAAAATCAGGCAAGTGTATGATAAAAGTTTAACCGTTTTAGTTTTTTTCAAAAATGAAATTTGAACCGCTGATATACCACAGCTCAGATACGTCGGAGTCAGATTACTCCCAATTTGAGATTAGTGGACCTTTATAGATCTTTTTATTGAAAGTGGTTCTAGACTAACATATATTAAGGGTGGCATGGGTAACTTCATTATTGGTAGAGGTGAGAGACTTTTTTACAATCACAAGAGTTGACATGTTAATTTACCTTACAATTGTCTCCACAAATAAAGCTACGCTAGAATACACAAAAAATTGCAACATTATAGAAAGTTGTCTCATGCAATGTAACACCCCCTCTTATTCTTGCTGTAAACTACACTACTTGCATGGTAATTTACAATTCCTCCATAAACATGGTTGATCAAGGACAAAGCAGAAATACCATAAATGAATTGATCTTCTGGTGTGTGACTTTTAACCATTTTTTTGTAGAATTCATACCAATCAATCTATTTGTTTGTTTGTTTTTATTTTTGTTTTTTTAACTTTTTTAATTTTATTGTTTTATTAGTTTTTTTTTATATATTTTACGTTTGTTGCATTTCAAACCATGTTTTAATTTTACATTGGTTCTAGTGTTGGTTTAAGTTGAATTTTGAGATCAGCTAGGGGATTAAACAAATCATTCACCTTAAATTTTTGTAGAATTTTTTTTTGTAAAAGATAAAAATATGGAATCACTTCACTTCTTTTGTGATTTTTCCTCTGTTTCTATGAATATTCTGAGTTCTCAATCCAACATCCTTTTTATATGTAATCTCCAAATTCTTTACAATTTATGCTATTTCTACCTTGGAATGATAATATCAATCATTTAGTAAAAAGAAAGCCTTAATTCTTATCAATGTAGCATTCAAGGGGCCATCTATTATACCATTTTATTTTTTCATTAACAATGTTTGCTCAAAGGACCATATTTCTAATTAGAAGGTAGGTTAGGGTCCAAAACTATTATAAGAACGTTTGGATTTTGTATTTTTATCTGTGGCAATATGCCTATATTGAGCTGACTGAGAGAAGCAAAGGAAATTATGTGGAGTGGGAAAAACAATAAAGTGTATTTATGTTTTTTCGCACTCGTTCTTTTATATTTTTCAATTTGATCCTATTCATTTTACTGTTCTTTTGGATCCCTGTTACATTCTATAAACTATATATATATATATATATATATATATATATATATATATATATATATATATATATATATATATATATATATATATATATATATATATATATATATATATATATTTATTTATTTATTTATTTATATAATTTCTTTCTTAAAAATCTACTATTGTGCTCGCTTTTCTAGTCATGCATTGTGAAACAGCAGACAACACATGGCGGTGGCAAACCACCAGCGAGTCTTATGGAGATTATCACAATCAAGCTGGCAAGGAGGTCAGTTTTCCACTCATGCCACAAAACCCAGAAATGGGTGAAGAAGATAGGGACATACTAATAAGCCATTACTACAATTAGACTACAAAATTGTGTAAATTAAGTTGCAACAGTGTTCAAGTCGTATCATATGATGAGATTCAGAGGTAGTTTTATGACTGCAATTTGACAATGCAGATAAATGCTCTTAATTTGGAAATTGAGAGCTTTTCCTAGACTTTCTTAAGCATGATTCAAATTGAGTTCAATTTTTATTACGTGTTTGCTTAAAATAGCAACTGGCCTACTTTGGCGAAAACATGGAAATTGGTAGAAATTAGAAACGTATGAAAGGCCCCCATTCAATTTTGCTATTAAACGTGTTTACAAATTGAACGTGAAAAAAATTCGAAATATAGGGGAGGAAAAAATTAGATTCCATTTTTATATCTTAGATTTATTCTACATATGAAAAAATCATCTAAAATATCCAATCAAATCAAATTGAAAAATAATAATATATCCTAAACTACTAATATCCATGTATATTCTAATACCAATATTCTATCAAAATAAATTTCCTCTTGATGGCATTTTGAGCCAAGTACTTTTTTTGAATGTTATATCTTTAATACCAAAAGCATTTGGATTACATGTTTACAACAATTAAAAGTTAAATAGTAAAACTAAGATTGAAGAACAGTACTCTAAAACTTCTATAAAGTTTAAAGTTATAATTTTAATTCCAAAATCGTTTTCTTTGTTAAACTCATGCATCTTTTACATAATCTTTGTTTAATTTAACATCTCTGTAAAGTTAAAGGTGGAAAATGCAGTTATAAAGATAACAAATTTAGACAATCATCATTAAATTGAACAATAATGTTGAAGATTTTGTTTTCTGTATAAAATATTCTAAAAACTTTAGCACATCCACTTAATAGCAAGATCCTTCGTGCACTGACGGTTTACAATGGAGATATCACTAATAACCAATTCTTCGTAAATTCAACATGTCAAAGAAAATATAATGCTCAAGATTCTTATTGTTCAATAACCTGATAAGTACGAAAGGGGGAGTAGCTCTAAATTCATTATCCTTTGTCTAGTGTCAGCCCCTTCGGGGCTAGAGATCTTCTTATGTAATGTTGAATTGATGCTAATATATTTTAGATCTTTAAACAATACAAAATGTATTATAGACTAATAAATGTTTGTATCATTTGAATTACTTGACAATGTAGAACAGAATATGATGTAGGAAGAATGTTATTTTATAGATTCGTTATATACTGATTGAAATTAATGTTTTTAGTTTAATGTTTTTAGTTCATTTCCGAATTGTTTTACACAAGACTTCAATTAAATCATGGCACAAAATTCTTTATGCCTAGATTGTTCTCCTCAGTGTTTGATATGATATATTATTAAAACATGTTCAGTAAGAAAAACATTCTCCATCACTTTGTAAATCGATTTTATGACGTATCATGAAATTTTATATTGTCTTTACTCAAGCTGATAAAATTTTATATTTTGTGTACCTTAATGTCAAGAATTAGTACTCTATGATAATCATTATTTCAATACATGATTGAATAACTATATAGCATCTAAAAGACAAATTAAAACTATATCACATATTTGAAAATAAAATTCTATATATTTTTCCAATTTTCTTATATATTTTTAATAATTTTCTTCTCTGTGATGAGTTCCCTTTTTCTTTGAACAACTTCATGATTTGATACTGAATATCAAGTATAAATTTCAAATTTGTTTTGTGAAAAATTGCATTGTAAAGATTAAAAAGTACAATTTGAGTCTAATACTATATTTTTCACTAGATTTTAATTTTTTACTATTTAAACCCTAAAAATCCAGCCGTTTTTGGAAGCTCCAAGTTCCAAAACTGTCATTTTTGACCGCTTTGTGGGAATGACGGTTTGGACCAATTTCTTTCCTTTTTTTAGACATCTAACCGTAAGATCTTGTACTTTACCCTCTTTAGAAGTACTGATGAAATTTTCAACCTTTGGATGTTTACTATTTGTGAGATTATAATGTTCAAAGTTGCAGCAAAAGCTTTTTTTGGTATAAACTGAACGACATAGGGTAAATGGTGAAAATGGGGACGTGATGTTCAATATCCCAAACATTTTGCTCATATTTTTTTCCATGTAGGTAATCAAGTTGGGTACCTCTATGCAAAATTCTAGAGACTTATTCCTTTTTTAGGACCTTCATAAAAAATATTTTTAGAAGCGGGTCTAAAAACGTTGATATTGTAAAACATGTATGAAGTTACGTATACTTGGTTTTAGGAAAATCTAAACGGTGGTTAGGTGCCTTTATACATTTTTTTTTTTTTGGGCGAAAATTATTATTGAAACTTTTCAAATCTCAAATTTTGACGAATTTTGAAAGAAATAATTCAAAACTTTCAAGCTTGTCTTTTTAATTTTTGGAGGCTGCCCTTGTAAAATTGGTTTACTTTTTTACTTGGGTCTCTTTGGAATTTGAGTGGTGGTCTAGGTATGAAATTTTTTCAAGATTTTTTTAAAAAAAATGCCCTAATTTTAAGCTGCCCGTTTTGGACAAGAAACCTAAAATTTCTAGATGAAGGTCTTGAAATTGGAATTTGGCTTTGAAAATTTTACCACATATACTTTGCAGTATAGGGAGCATTGAGTAAGAATCTTAGGCAAAAATATGAAGTTTAACCCCTTCATCTTGGCTGCCCAAAACAGCAAAAACCCATTTCGCCTTTCCTTGATTTTTAGAAATTAATGATTTTGAGAAATTATATCTAGTGCCATAATATCACATCTACTGTATCTGTATTATGAAGAAAACCAGGTTTGGGCGTTTGTCACCCACACGACAATTTTACAAAACAAACCTTTTGTGAAAAACTAATTTGTGAAAAAACAAACATAATAAACAACCTGTTTTATTGTTTTGTTTTTTGATCTGGACTCTATAAAAAAATTCTACATGCATTTAGAACAATGTGCATATTTAATATAATAAATATATTTATGCATATTTTCACTCAGTGCATGTGTTATAGAAGTCAAACAAAAAAAATACATGGGTCAAAATTTTAAAAAATTAAAATATAAATTGGATGGATAAATCCTCACAACATAGATAAAAAATGGCTTTAGTTAGGAATTATACGTTGATGCTATATGCGCTTATGATTTGTGGTGGTCAATAAAATAAATCTTATATATTTTTGTGCTTTGTCTTGCAACATTTTGATGTATTTAATGTACAAAACCTACAAGACTTGCAAGTGCTTATAGGTAATTAGATTTATCTTTAGGAAATAATTAATCTCTAGATTCTACAAGAATCCTTTCTGCAAGATCCTTACATGAATCCTTATTTGTGTGACTTTCTAAAACATGCAAACTCTTTTATTACTTTGAGGATTTTTTATGTGTCATTAAAAAATTATTTAGTTTTTATGTTTTTGTATTCTTTTTACACAATACACATCTTAAATGATTACATTAAAAATTAAATATTTAAGTTTTCAACCGAAAATGCATTCATATATTTTTAGCTAATCTTATTAATTTTTAAATTAAATAAAACCATTCTTCAAGTTTAATATATTTTTTTATTATATGGATCAATTTAAAGCTATTGTACTTTTTTTAATGCAAAAGTACCTTTAAAATTTTATAATGGATTTAAAGAATTATTACACATTGATGTAAGTGAGAATGACCACACACACACACGTACACGTCTACGTCTACGTCTATGTCTACGTCTACGTCTACGTCTACGTCTACGTCTACGTCTACGTCTATGTGTGTATCAAAGACATTGAACATGATTTACTTGAAGGACCAGAATCCTTAAATGTGTAGAATGTATTCGAATTAATAATCATTATCTTTGACATTCAATTATATCACAAACTGTATATTTGACCTATAAGGAATAATGGAATAAATTATCTTTTTAAAATTAGTTCTATATCAAGGTATTTTTGCAAGAACAAAGTAGTTTTAACTTTAAAATGATCTGGATAATAATTGAATAATAAAATTGAAAAAATCGTCTTTACTTTATTTTGTCCTTATTTAACTATAATTTATTTATTTATCAATTATAATTTGGAAAATTTATACAAATATTCAAAAAAATATGTAATTTATTCAAATTGTGCCAAAGTTTTTTTATCTTAGATCTTTTAAATACAAAATTTATATTTATACAATAAAAAAAATTTGTCCTTTTATTTGTTTGTCATGCATTAGCCAATTCTATAAAAAACCTTATATGATACCTAATTTATGTGTTTTTATGAGACATGTAATTTTTTTGTTACTTGAAAGGGTCGTCTATGTATTTTTTGAAATTCTTTAATCTATTTCAATCTATATTTCATTATAATTCTCTTAGTACAGACATTTGTTTACCTTTACATGATGCCCATAACAAATGAATATTTCATTTTAATTTTTAATTTTTGAAAATTCTTGAGATTTGATATATTTTAGAATGGAAAATTTGAACTTGAAAGTGAGAGTACATGAAAAAAATATATATGTAATTTGTATATTTTTTTGTGTATTATTACAAAATGTACATTTTCATATGAACTTCTGTTTTTTCTTTAATCATTGAAACTCTTTTATCAAATTAGATAGAACTTGGAATTTTATAATTCTATAAAACAGTTACTTGGAAGCTAGAATTACTTTGCCAATGCAAAAATTCCTTGAAAAAATGGAGGCATAAGTTTTTATTTACATTACAAATTTAAAATGGTTCATGGAAATGATTATAAATTGGCAGTGTAGGTGTCAAAGATTTGTGATACATATAGACCAATCCATACTTTAGTTTATGTTTAAGGAAATTTCCACCTTTATCAATATTAAGCACCGTATTTAACAAAAATCTATACTTGAAATTTGATTTTTGTGTCTTCACAGAATATGAACTTGTTTGAAAGAGATTTTATGTGTAATTTAAATTTCTTTAGAATGTTCGTTAGTATCTTTTAATATAACCTACATTTTATATGTTAACAATTTTTTTTATGTAGAATGCATGCTGTAATGCATTTGTGATTATTAAATCTTGAAAATCTTAAAAGAAGAATTGGCATTAGACTTAATGTTTATATATATAAAAATTTCAATCTAGATCTAAATTTATCAATAGAAATATATTAGCAATTATATAAGCAAATATAAATCTATACAGGAATTTTTGGGTCAACAAAATAATGATAGCTTCCATATAACAACAAATTGTTTATTTTTGAAATTTTTGTCTTATTTCTTAGAAAAACATCATGATTAAGAAAAAAGAATGTATACATGTTAAAAGTTGCATTTCGTCAAAATATGAGAAAAAAAAAAAAAAAAAAAAAAAAAAAAAAAAAAAAAAAAAAAAAAAAAAAAAAAAAAAAAAATCAAAAAATTCATAATGTCCCAAACTGTTTTTTGCATTAATCATAGTAAATAATTTTTTATAAACTATTCAAATTTCAAAATGACGTTTGAATATTTAAGATTTCTAATATTTTGAAAGAAATAATGAGCTTTGTTTGTGTAGATATACATTAATCTATGATGAAAATTTTGTCAAATAAAACCTAGTATATAATTGACTCTTGATAGACATGGTTGTTTTAAATACTGTACATATCATTGAACCAAATTATGTGATTTCAAATACAATTTAGTATTTGAATGTAGATTTTGAACTCAGATTTTTGTTCCAATTCAAAATGAAGTGCACATTATTTAGTCTTAGTAGAATGGGCACCAACTTCTGAACACTTATTTAGAGCACCAAAACCACCAAAATGCATTGAAAGACTCATAAAGGGCATTAATAGTGCAAATTTTTGGGAAAACGTAAAATGGAAATCATTTTCAAAAATATGCAGGATTGGAGTAATCAAAAAACAAATGCCGTATCTTCTAGATTTACATTCTTATGAATCAAAGAAGTGATTTCTTATGGTAATTTATGTTAGAAAATATACCATGTCTGTCAATTTTTTTAAATGGTCATTTTCTAAGCGATCATTTATATAAATCAGATGTTGGATTATCAAATTTAATAAAATAGTTCTGTTCATGTTTTTATCTTGTGAAATACTTTGTGTTTTTCTATTTTTTATTTTGAATAAATCAAGAAATTTAACTTTTTAGTCAAAGAATGAAATGAATAACATACATACGTTTTTAAAATTATTAAAATTTAATCTTAAAAGAAAAGAATTTTGATTACTTATATCACTAAAAAGCATTGTTTTAAAAATAAAAATAAAATAAAAAAATAGACATTCTCCATCACATTCAAGAAAACATGTTATTTCTTTAATAGTAGAGCATTTGAATGGACCAAGACAGTGACATTTTGGTGCTTCAAACGAACAAAAAAATATATCGCTAACTTGCACACTTCAATAGGCACCCTCTATAACGGAATTGTCTATTTCCCCCCTACAAGAGGTGCAGATGGGGTGGCTCGGAGGGCAGGCTCGGGGGGTTGGGAGGGGAGGGGACAAATCTCTGCCCCTATTATTTGCCTTGAGTGGGGGTCGTAGTGATCTCTAGAGGACCTCCCTCGGGTAAATTGGGGCCTACGGCCTCAAATTTTTAAAAAAAAAAAATCAAAAAAAGACCCCAGGACCCCAAAACGGGGAGGGGCAGCAAAATGGAACCCACCGAGCCTAGTAACGGAACCAGCGGTTGTGGTTTGGTTGCACCTCTCGTGGGGGGGAAATAAAGAGACCCCTCTATAACTGTGTACTACTATATGTTTTGAATTTTATTAATGCTAGATTATGCATGACTTGTTGGCCACTGCTAATCATTGGGGCCTACAGTGACAATGAATATTAATTTTTGTAAGTTATCATTAAGTAATACAATGAAAAAAACTTAAACATCCATTCCATAAAAGTAGTTGTATATTCCATTTAATGTCAAAGTAGTTGTATATTCCAACTAATCTACATTATAGTAAATCTATAAAACTTAAATTTCAATTTTATTTGGTATTTTCACCCTATTATCAATTGATACTCTTTTTTAATATGAAGAACAATGGTTTTCATATATTGATGTCATTTGTTGATTTTAATTCAACTAGTAGTCTAAGACTTGTAAAATTGGTGTAAATTTTGTAATTGAAATGGATTGATCTATAAATATTTCATAGTTTATATTCATTTTAGTTTTATTAAATTCTTTTGATGATCTGTTATACAATATAGCTTGGTTTGTTTCACTCGACTGTTCCTCATTGAAATCCGTCAAGGAGACAAACAAAACTTGGCATCCCTCTGAGCTTTGCTAGGGTTTCTAGATTCAAGTTGCCGTCTCTTTGTTTATAGTGTACATTTGAGTGATGGGAATTTATGTGAAGTCCAGAGAATAGGCTAGTTTGGGAGGTGGTTGGAGAGGAGAGCAGAGCTTGGAGGGGAGTGCCAACGGCTGGGGGAGACAAAAGCATGTGAGGGTTGTCGTGCCGGAGCACGATTGCGTTGCAGAGGCTTCACAATTTGCATTGCAGAGGTCGGATTCATACCTAGGTGAATTTGTTTGTTCAGCTCTTTTCTGCAAAGATCTGTGGTATTGACGACCGGCTTTGAGATTGCTGCATGGAGGGGCGGCCTCGAGAGCGCTCATGGCTTGAACTTAGAACTTGAAAGTACCGTACATTGTTTTATTGTGTTTTGTTGTAGTGGTATTTTGGAGATCTTGCCTGGTGCGATAAATTTTTCATTGTGATGGATCACGGAAGCAACGTGTGTATGATGTTGAGAGGTTATGCAATGTAGGATCTAGTTATAAACGCTATTGCGATTGACTCAGGCAGTTTTTTTTCTCCTTGCGTGTTGTGCTGCAACTATGTGAAGGCACTAGCGAGGTCGGTCTGATGCCACTGTCGATGTTCGTTGCTCTGTGTGTCCCAGACGTTCAGAAGAGACGGTATTACATTGCTTCTGAGAATGCTATTCGGCTCAGTGGGCCATCCACATTTTGAACGCCTCGCTTATTGATTGTGCACCACAAGGGCCGTGGCGTTTTCTTACTTGGAAACAAGGTATCTTCTCCACCAGTATCCACCAGTATCCCTCGGAAATTCAACCCTCTCATGCGTATGTGGCATGAAATCCGCACCGTGGTGCTGTGGTCACTTTGGCGGGAGCGTAATGATATGGTGTTCAATGGGCAGAGGTGGCCGCCCAAGCAGCTCCTCCAGCACATCTGGACCGGGATGGTTGATTATGGTCGGGTCGAATGGGCGGGGCTCCTTCGCAAACCACCGCGATCACCGGCTGGAGAGGAAGGCAGCCTTTATCGACAGACGTTGCCGCTTCGACTTCTTCGCCCGTATGGTAGATGATCGACCCCAGTGGGTGTTACAGTAACTGGCCCCCGCGTGGGCTTTGTCTTCCAACCCCCCTCAGCCCTGCCTCGGCAAGGCCGGGGCCCCCGGCCCCCACGGCCCCTTCCTGCGCTTTGCGGTGGCTGGGGGAGTGGAGGTTTTTCCTGCTTTTGCCTTTTCTCCTCCTCCCGTTCTCTTTTGCAATGAAATCCAGTTTCATTTGTTTCAAATAAATAAATAAATAAATAAATAAATAAAAATAGAAATCAAAATAAAAACTAAAACTAAAAAAACTATGTGAAGGTACTTTGACCTAGCGGATTAAATTCCTGGATGGCAATTATCAATTTGTTTTTGCTTGCAGGCGTGTTGAATCATGTCATTGAACCGTGTCACATAACTAAGGTCTTTATTACATGGTATATTATTTTTGTATCTGAATGGTAAGATACATTGTGATTTGTCTCTAGACAATACATTGTTGTATAGAAAAGGAGACAATATGTATACAGGTGTTTGTGATTAGTAATTTGCATGCAAGGTAGACTTTCTTCACCAATCCAATCATTAATATGGATTATAATGGAAAATGGAATTAGATAAATTGAAACCCCCATAGATGGATTATTTTTTAATGAGTTTCCATGGATCAGAAATATCTAAATGTAATTTAGCAACTGACGTGTATGCTACATAAAGATTAGCTCTTTGAATTATAGGAATTTCAAAGAAGTTTTTTCAAATGTACACCGTGGGCCTCTAGAATGTGGATTATATAGTTGCACATGAACATTACATTGTAACTTTTTTAATATAAAAAATTTATAAAAAAATATGAATAAAAAAAAAAAAAAAACATTTCAATGGTCAATACCCATTTTGAAAATTGATTCGGCAAAATGTTTTCAAAAAATAAAATAAAATAAAGGCAAAGTCTAAAGTCTTTAATGTATTTAATATTTTTGAAATAAATACATTTCATATATGTTTTTAATTTCTTCAATCAACTTATTTGAAGTCCATAAAAGTTCTTAATATTAAACTAGCGTTAGTGTGCTCAATGGCACAGGTTCCACTAGTATTGATACAAATTCCAACTTGAAATTTTGATTTATATAAAAAAAAACAACATGCAGTGTATCACATCATTTGTGGCCTAATTAGGTTATAATTATGTTTGATCTCTAAAACACAGTACAAAATTAAAATTCAATTCAATTTAAATTTAGCAAAATAGAACACAATGATGTATTCGATTAAAATTTCTTCTTGAAATGCTAAAAGTTTAAATGATGCATAGGTACTAAAATTAGGCATCAAGCTCTATCCAATCATTTAATTCAAATTGTCTATTTTTATATGTAGTAAATAAATTAGATTGCTCATATTGGTCTCATCTACTCAATTTTACATGTTTGGTTTCTACAAAGATAATGTGGATTAGATTCAAATCATTGAGATTTATAGGTAGAATAGAAGGTAAATGTCCTTTTGTTCTTGCTCTTTATTGCCGACATACAATACACATCATCTATTCAAAGGTGTTTTTTTATTTAAAGTCTTTTGTGTTGGATTTACATTGACATTTTATAACTTCAAATTTATCATCTGAAAATTTTAGGAGCGTTTAAAATTCCTAGATAGTAAGGTAAGTGTCAATGAAATTATTTCTTTAACCAAGTAGTTTACAACTTGTAGATTGATTTGTTCTTTAATTTTTAATTAAAAACTATCATCTTTTTCTTATTCCAAAGCTTACGTAGAATTAGTAATTAGAATTTTAACAATAAACTTGTGTATTACATCAAAAAATTATCAATTGTAGAACAAAAGATGACACATTTTGAAATTTTATAATATGTTGTGGTATTTGAATTAGTAACACACACAATTAATTCTTAATTTATATAATAATTACTTTTTAATTAAACTAGATTATGCTGTGAACTATCACCTACGGCAAATCATTGGCACTATTGTACAATCATTTGTATAAGTTATTATGAATATATATAGTAGGAAAATATATACATTCACCATTTGAAGGAGTTTTTGCATTTAAAATATTAAAAGCTTCTAATTACTTTACATTTTAATACGTTCATAAACTCAAAGTGTTTTAAAATTAGATTTGAATTTTTGTATGATTTGGATAAAAACATGTACATATTATAATGTACGTTTTTTGAAAAAATATACAAAGGTATATATGATTTCTATAACGTGCTAAAGTATTCTTTATTTACTATATTATTTTAGTTTCAAATTTCAAATTACAAAAATATAAAATAAAGTCGTTTTTTGATTACCGAATGTTTGCAAGATTTTATAAAGGAATCAAAAATACATTTATAATGTGCGTTGAGTGGAAATGTATATAAACTTACAAAATGTGTATTGTGTCAAAAGGTATATCTCGCCCTCCATGGAAAAACCAAACTGGTTAAAAATAGATTTGGCCTGGTGTGTTGGCAAACCCCTCAGAAGTCAATATCAGTTGAAACTCAAAAGGACCTTTCCTTATACTTTACTCCTTGTCTCTTCACAATTACATTCAAACGCCTTGATTTGTGGTGGGTCACCTAAGAAAAATGTCTGAATGCGCCCATCAGAAAGTGTTGGATCCAACATTGCTATTTTTAGGCCAGTTTGGTTTTTCCAGGGAGGGCGAGATATATAAAATATATAAAGAGTTTAAAGTTCAAAAAATTAAGAGTCCTTTAAATATTGGAAAAAGTTGTTATGTATCAAAATAACAAATAAATCAAATCAAATGTAGAGTTTCCATGTGGAATTGGCTTGTGGTGAACATACAAAAGAGATACACTTATTTATAACATAGATGGCTATCAAACAACATGAAGCTTAGCATAACCACAAGAATATATAATTATCTAAAATAAACAACAATAATGTCTTGAAAAAGATTAGAATGTCAAAACTGATCAAAATTATCTGAAAGAGGAAGGTATTAATACTAGGTTTTCAATATTCACTTTATTTGTAAGTTTGTAAAATCATATATCTGATAAATTCAAAAATAAAACATAAAATATAAAATCATATTTGAAATTATTTTTCAGTCATTTATGTTACAAAAGGTATCACACAGGATAAAATGGAAAGAAGAATAAAGAAGGGAAGGAAAAGGATTAGGTCCAAAAAATTTAGAATTGTTTTTAGAAACAAATTAAAATTAAAAAATAAGATAAAATAAAATAAAATAGAAAAAGAATAATGGGCAGTTATTTGGATGATGATTAGTAATTTACTTAATGAGACATTAGTTATGATTAGGTTAATTAGTGTCTTATGTTGTACTATTCCTTGTTGCATAGGTATCTTTCTATTCAATACAAGTTCTTGATTCTTATCATCTAATTTATGAATTTCTTCCTGACATCCGATACAACAGACGCTAGGGTAAAAACTATTTTTAGATAAACAATTCTATTTTAAAGTGTATTTTGAACTTTCAAATTCTTAGTTTTTAAAATTTAAAATTTATTTTGATTGTAGATTGTTTTGGTCAAACCCAACCATAGAATCTTACAATCAACTTTTCAAAAGATAATTATCAAAACTTGAGAGCGAAAAATAAAACTGCAACATTGTATTGTTAAAAGAAAACATTCATTATATTTGAAGCAAAAATTTATATCTTCCAAATTTTTGGAAAATATCCTTTGCAATTTTAGAGAAAAAAGTATTCATGAATTTTGTTATAACACGTAAAAAAAAAAATTATGATATTCATCCACTAATACTGTATGAATTAAGTTGTTTTCTAAAGTGATAGTGAAAAATAAAATACTAATTACAGTTATATGCAATCAAGTAATTGTGCTGGTTTCAACCATGAGAATGATGTAGCAAACAACCAAGACCTTCTGCAGATTCTGTTTCTTGGAAAACATGTTTAAAATGAATTATAAATAAGGCTTTTAAGTATTATTTTAGAGAAGCTTATATAATTCTACTCCCCACTTGTTTTACATCACTTATGAAAATGAAATGGCTCAAAGCTTCTTACACACATATGAAATTATACAACAAATTGACGTTTTAACCTTATTATAAATTTTTGCAAACACATAAATTTATGGCTCTCGCCTTTGATTTCAAAATCTGCTTATCCTTCAAATTTTAAAATGGGAATTTCATTAAACAAAGTTTGACACATTGTTAATAACTTAAAAATTGCACATAAGAAATTTTGGGTTTAAGAAAAATACATATTTTAATTTTTTCTTTTTGAATTCTTTGGTTTTGTGGAGACTTTTAAATCTTGTCCAAAATCTTCAACCCAATAGAGTTATCCTTAAAGTCACCTTGTGTTTTAAAAAGGTACCATGAGTTTTGCTTTATTGTACTATTTTTTAACTTCAAATAGTTGGGAAGCATGGAAGAACTTGGTGGTCTCACTAACTTAAATTTGGTGTGTAAAAGCTTGGTGATCTCTAAACTCAAGGAAAACAAGTTTTTAAGGATGGAATGAACGCTAAACTAATTTTCCTCGAGTTTAGAAACAACCAAACTCTTACACACCATATTTAAGTTAGTGAGACCACCAAGTTCTTCCATGCCACTCAACTATTTGAAGTAAAAAAATAATACGATAAAGCAAAACTCATTGTATCTAAGTCAAGTACCGGATGCCATTACAAATAACTCTAATATCTTCAAAAGCCTACATTAGGATTCAGAGTCTTTCACAAGCTGATTTGGCAAGCATAAATTTTCAAAAATATATCATCTTAAAAAAAATATAGTATATTTCATACAGCACTTCTGCAATAGACTAGTAATTAGCATGTTCAAGACTATTGCACTTTCAAAGACCTTCCATATGAGTTTTTTACATCTCCCCTGCTGAAAGAAGCAATTTTTTATATGTATTATATGATACACTGGTTACTTTTAGCAAACTCCTGGGAAGCTCAAATGCTGAAAGAAGGAATTTTCATACAATGAAAAATCAACTTCCTACCTTTAAAGAAATAATAACGAACATTATGCTATTTTTAGTTCTGGGTACATTTTAAATCACTGAAAATAGTAAACCACTACAGTAGAACCTGTCTAAACTAATACTGTCTAAACTAATAACTTACTGTCTAAACTAATAACCTCCCTCATTTAATGGTCCCAGCAGTACTATTACATCAGCAAGTAGTACATCCAACCTCCATTAACTAATAAATTTCCTAATCTAATGGTCCCAACAGTATTAGTTTAGGCAAGTTCTACTGTAATTCCACCTCTACAAGTATTGTGAATTCCTGTAAGTGTACGAAAATAGGTGCTGCTACCTTATTGCTTCAATACAATGATTTGTTCTCGAAACGAAGTCGTATGTTTCAAAAAAAGTAAAAAATATAATGATTTGTATGATGTGCTCTTTTGTCAGGTAGACGTGACTCAGAGCATTCACAAGAATTGCATCAAAAACCTGAGTATCCTTAAAGAGGAGCTGAGAGAGACAAAAGCATGCCTGGAACTAGCCCGACTTTCAGGGGCAAGAGTACCTAGGTTATGCAATGAAGGTTTTGGGTTAAACTTTACCCGGCTCTATCATATAATATATATTCAATTTCAGCTGGCTGACCTTTCAGGTTGAATCTAAATGACTGCTATAATCGGGTACTGACAAATGTCATGAAGTGTATCCTGATATTATTTTTATATTGTATTTTATGTCGGTAGAGACCCTTCCTACCCACATTTGTTTTTTGCCACTCCTTTAACTTGGTTGTTGTCACAATTTATATATATTTCTCTCTAAGTGCTTTACACCATGAAAAGTATTCATGCTTTGAAGAAATTATGTTGCAACACTGTTTTTATAAGAAAATCACTAAAACAATTGAGTTTCTTGGGCAACTTCAAAACCTTGGACCAGAAAGTAGGTCATTGGAAAACTCTCATCTCATTAAAACTATCCATAATGCTACTATTTGTAGATCTCCTCATGTTTTGCCCTTCTTGATTTAAGACCCTTAAAAGCCTTTTTTTTTTTTTTTTTTTTTTTTTTTCAGATTTTCTTTTCTAAACTAGCTATATATTGTACAACTACGTGCTGATTATTGTTTTCAGGCTTTAAAGCATTTTTTGGGCTACTAAGGTTTTCATTTGGATTGAAGGATTTAATACACTATTCTCATTTGTGCTTTTACAATGATTTGTAGATTTTTAAATATTTTTGTATCCTCAAATAACCATGCATTAATATAATTTTTTTATAAATCGGTGCACTTTTCTACTAAATGTAAAACAACCTTAATCAGTACTTTGTAATTGTATTCTTAACATTTACCACTCTCTGTAACAAAGCAAATGGTGCAAATGGATTGAATTGCAAAGCTTCAATCAGTAATAGCATATGTCTTTATAGTACTACATAATCTTTACATAGTCTTTACACATCCTTATCTTTATATAATCAACCATCTAAAACTTTTATATATATAAATAAAAAATAAAAAAGGGAATATGAGTTGTGAAGATATTGTTTATATCCAAAATTGATGGATTATTTTTTTAAGGATTTTTTACATATTTTGTTTTATGGGGAAATAAATTTTGATACTTATTTCAGTTAGTATATGCTACAAGTTTTTATCACATTTGTTTGAGACTCTATTTGTTTCTTAAATGTTTTATACACCAACATTATTCAATTCTGTTTTAGGTTTTTGATGTATCATTTGTTTTAAGCATAGTAATTTTGAATGGGAGTAAAATATATATTGTAAAAAACATTTCACTGTTTTGTTATAATGGAGGTCAAGTTTGACGTGGAACAAGTGCATAGACTTTTTAATATATAATTTTTGAATTTAAAAGATTTGAATTTTAAAATCTTGCAGCACTCCTACTTTAGTAAGGTAGCTTTCCACCAATAAGTTGTATAAAAATATTTTAAGAATATATGAGTATTTGTGCAATTAAAATCAAAATTTAAATGTTAAATGTGCACCAAATTTTAACAATGCAATACATGTAATTAAACAAGTTTTTGACAGATATCCTTCCTACAATTTCTACATCACTATGGATTTAATTTAAATTTTTATGACAAATTCTACTCTTGATTTGAAGCCCAACAATATTTTGTATGTAGAAGGGTAATAAAGCTGAATTTTTTTCTTTATTTTTTGGAAAGAAAAATTTTCACCATAGAAAGTAATATAAGGATTAAATGTTTTGCTTGTCTAGTTGTTCAATCTTAGTGATTTTAACTGCATAGAGGATTTAGACCTAATCATTGTAATCACTATAGGAGCCAATGCTTTTACATACATTTACATACACTTTTTCTATTTGAACCACCTCTAAAGTACCAAAAATAATTTTAAAATATCAATAAATACAAAGAAAGAAAATGAAACTCCAACTTTCAAATGATATTGACATGATTAAAGTATTTGTTTGTTCCACCATTGAGTCTATGGGAAGGTGTTTTGGGATTCCAAATTCAATGATATAGGTTCTCAACTTGTTCTTCTACAATTCAAAGACGTTTTGAGCAAAAGCTGGTTTAGTAGTCAAGTAAAAATCTGAAATTTGTAAAAATTGGCCAGAAATGAATCAAAACTTTGCTGATAACCATTTAAAAAAATTAGTGCAATCTTTGTGCTTGAAGGACATTCTAAATTGGTCAAAACATATAGTAATTAATTGGATTGAGGTTCTATAAGTACTGCAAGGACTTTTTGGGTGGATCACTTTAAGCTACTATTCACGAGTCTATCTTTACTAAAAATATAATTTCAACAAATATATCATCTAGGGATGGCAAAGGACACCATGTGCCAAAAATATTGAAAACTGAAAAAAAATAAAATTGTTTTTATGATTTTGAACTTGCAAGCTGATTAAATTTAATCTTAAATTATTATTTTATAATAAAATGTTTCAAGTTGCCTACAGAATATTCACTTTTTACTACTGATAACAAGCACATTTCATTCACTTTTATGTGCTTTCTTCCTTAGAGGTATAGAATTGCAATTCCGTTTTGTTATAGTAGTGGAAAACACGGTTTATTCCACCCCATCAGTCCACCCTCGAGTTAGGGATGGTGGACATGCAGTGGACTCTGGTTATAGAAATTGCTTGCCATTGGCTGGATTAAATTACATGCTTATTGCGGGGTTATCGTCCGTGTAGTCGCCCTGCTGGTGGACTGAGTCCACCGGGAGTTCATCATTACTGACAATCGTCGTGTAAAGGTGACTGCCGTCTCCCATGATTCCTGGCTGCGTGGTTCCTTGTCTGATCGCCGTCCCATTGATACACAGCAGCGTCCGAGTATGCCTTGTTATCCAGGTATTACGACGATAACCTACTGGTATCGATCGACCACATACCCTTGCACTCAACCTGTGGGTTTTGTGGGTCAATGTACCCTCCGGTCGTTCATGCGATTGGTAACGTGGTGTGTTCCTCATATCCGCCTTATGAGTCGCATGAGAGTCTGTATTTCCTTTGCACTGGAATATTGCCCTTGGCAGTGAATCCGATGACATGTTCAAGTGACCTCTTTCCACTTAGGAACATGAGGATCAGTGTGAAGAAAATCTGTTTGTGCACTACCTCTGTGGACTAAGAGGAAATGTTTAGGCGGAGCGCTGGGGATTCTGGAGTGGCTCAACATCTTAGACTGTGAAGCAAACACTGCTTTTGTTTCCCAACTAAGATCAGAAGTTTAGCTACAGTGGATTACAGCGTACTTCATGAATCGTAATTTCGAAGAAGTTAGTTGTGCTGAAGAAATACTTGAAGACGCGAGGTCCGTTGCATCACATCCCTCCCGTCGATAGACCTTCTGTTGGCCGCATCTGCCCTCGAGGAAGGACGGATCACCCGGTCGCATGTAACAAACCATGCTGGATTTTGCACCCCGACTTCCCAGGAGTCCCGGTAGCGTATGGCAGAAGCGGCATCAGCTGGAAATTGACAAGAAAAAATCAACTCGACACCCCTTGTGATCTTGGCCAGCAAATGGTTCAGGTGCTCATGGTCTACGATTCCTCTGTTCACTTGATGTTCCTCGAACTGGACCGGCAGCCCTTTACCACTCTGTCGGAGGCAAGGGTTGAGCCCGGAAACTCCACGACTTATGTCAAATGGGCGCATTATCTCTTGGTGCGAGACCTTGAAACAGAGGATCTCGCAAGTACTCGATCCTAACGGGAGAAAAATCCCGCGGACTAGTTTGCGTAGTTATTGCCATGCTCTAGCCATAGCTGAGTCCCTTCGATTTTATCCGTACAGGTGAAACATGCAAGGATAGAATCGGAACACTATGGTACTACGTGTAGATCGACAGGAGAAAAACCTAATTGGTCCTCATTTGTATCCTGGTGTCTCTACGACGAGGGCAGGGGATTGAGAGAATGTTCTGGACTTTAAAATTCAACTTCCACATGATGATTGAGCAGTCACCCTATCCGTGATCGCATTTTTCCTCGCAGTACTTCTCCCATCATTTACAACGTACTGCATGCCATTGTTTGTTATCTGTTCCACACAATTCATGGGTTCATGGTGGGGTAATATATCATCATGCGCTCCCTGAACACTGCAGTCCAGTGAACGATGCCTTTTATATACCGTAAACCCTAACTCCAAATTTGGATATCATTGGTCACAGGCTATGACGTGGATGAATGAGGTCGTCAACCTGACGGATGAAAAATATTCATGTCATATACAGTCCGCCGCACCAGGTATGATCAAACGGGTAGTGCAATATATATCAACCCGGTCATAACACTGTATATGCGGATATACATAAGCCTGGCCGTCATATATTGTCTAGACCGGGTATAACAATATTGAACCCGGGTGTTTATCCCACCACGGACGTGAATCTAATTCGGGGTAAGGGTTCAAGAAAGAAGTACATGCACCGAATCCACCGTTTCTGGACCTCAATCTCCGTATGGATATCAGTGAATATCTGGCATAATCTAAAACCGATGGCCTGGAGATATGGCGACAAATTTGGCATTATCCGACACAGCCTGGCCTAAACGGTCAGCTGAGAACACGCAATCATCGGGTATGTAGGGCTGACAACGGCAGAATCTATTTTAGTTGAGAAGTTAATTTGGCAAGAAAAGAGTGCCCAACTCCACCTAGGCCTTTCCCAGTCCACCTGCGTGGAATCGCTGAAGGGGGGTGGACTCCGGCGTGGAAGGGGGCCTGGAAGTAGGCGCATGTTCTACTAGTGTTAATAGAGACTTCTAACAAGTAATCAATAGACAATAACAAAGTGAACAAAGAAATTGTGATTTTTGAAGTATTAATGGTTAGTTTCTATATTTCTCTATTTAAAATAATGTGATTGAAAAGGAGTCGGCTATTTTGAATTTATTCTTTAATAGTTTCATTAAAGGTGTATGCGTGGTTGCTTTTGCTCCACCTATAATAATCATTAATAAGTCAAATTTCATCCTCTAGTGGCAATGCTATATATGAATGGCTTTTATTTATCAATTTAAACCTCAAAAGTACCTTTGAAAATTAATTGTTTTACTATGTAATTGAATAAACTCATTTGAAAGATTGAAGTTTATATCTTTAGATGGAGCCTTTTGGTACATAAGTTCTTTGATTCAATGCATGGTTTGAATGTGATACTACAATAATATCCTTTGTTGGTGCAAGTACAATGTATGAACAATGCACAAATTGCATATGTTTGTAGGATTTGTTTGTAAGATATCGTGACAAACCTCCCACATGTTTGTTACCAATTCTTACAATACTTCATAATAATAAAAATCAATAGTAAGTTGAAGAAACTTGATATGTTTTATAGACAATATCTAAGTACAATCAGAGAACAACAATATATTGGTCGTAAGTTTAGCCACTTGATCATTGATAAGAGATCTCAATAAAAAAAGAGCCTCTACTTTCTCACCTATGAGCTTTATATCCCAAGTTCCTAGACACTAGAACTACCAATCCCTCTATAGTATTTTCAATTTTTATTTCAAAATTAAATTCAATACATAGACCTCTACATTATTTTACTTCTATATCTAGAGTGGTCTAATCCTTAAATTTTGTATCATCTAAATATGGAGTGGTCTAATTCTAGTGCACATCAACTTGAGTATTCTAATTTTTGTGCACATTTTTAGATTTGAAATTCTTGAATTCATATGCACTAAACATGGTGCTCTTTAAGTCTATTGCACATGTTGCCAATGTAGAATTTTCTCCATCTTGTCCTTACACACTACCACGTGTAATTAGTATATTTGATCATCCATCAAATACCTCTTACTACAGTGTAGTTATTGTCAAAGGTACATTCATTTATGAATATTTAACATATAGATATATTTTAATATACATATAGCTTTTTAATTTCTAAGTTTTGAAACCATTTAGTTGTGGTATTTGATGTATTGAACATGTATGTAGTGTTGTCTATATGTTGATAATATATGTAACCATGTATTTTGAATCTCATTTAAGCAAATAGTGATGTAATAGAAGAAAATGACTTTCTCCCACAATTTTTCTTTGTAGACATGTTTCATCAATTCACTAGTGCACAAATCAACAAGGCAACTTTTGATAAGTCCATGATTGTAGGATCAATCAAAAAATTATTAGATAAATCTATATTAATTTTTTGTTACTTGTTTATTTTTGCTATTGTTGAGAAATTATTTTTAACATTTATTTCTTTCATATATCACTAATTGCAATGAATTATTCCAACGATATATATATATATATATATATATATATATATATATATATATATATATATATCATAAACGCAACTTGATTAAAAGACTAATATTCAAATAAAACCTCAATATTCATATTCTTCTCTATATAGATCACAAGTCTAGTTTTAAATTTTCTAAAATAGTATGATATTTACTAAGTGAAAAAATTCAAATCAATATTCCCTTTTTAATATGAGTACCAAATCATTATAGTTTTTCAGTATGCTACCAACTATATCACTAGCATGTCATAAGTTTTCTTTAAAATTTGTGCGAAATGTTTCTTTTGTGATTGATGCTACTAAGAATTACAAGGTCACAATGTTAAAATGATTCACATATACTTGTTCAGATTTTTTTTTAATATAGAATTAAAGGATTTTTGAATATAAAAATTCTCTTGATATCAATCTTGTCAAAGATTTCTTTTATTGTCTTTATACTTCAAAATAATGTCAACTTAATTGAATTGATGATTGCCAATTGAGTGATGACATGATCTTTTCTGTTGATGTCTTTCAATTGTCAAATGCATGTCTTTTAATCATTTCCTTCATTTTTGTTGCTAAATTAATTACATGATCATAATTCCAGACATGTTCTTTATAAAACAAAAATCTATATCTTCTATGGTGTACAGGGTTGTCACGGACGTCCGGGACGCTCGGGACGTGGGGACGTCCGCGGACGTCCGCCAGCGCCACAGGACGTCCTGTGACTTAGAAAAAAATAAAATCACCCGCACAGGTTTCACCCCGGGGTGAAACCACGCATTGAACGAGGGGGGAGGGGTTGCGGGAGGAGAAAGCGGCCGTCGCCGCGATGGAGGGGGCCGTCCCCGGCGACGGCCGCGGAGACGGCCGCAAAATAAAAAAATAAATCCCGAATCTTAAAATCTTCATAACTTCTTCAAAACGTATTCAAATTGAGCTTACGAGGTGTTTTTTGGCATCTACATTTCCTGTAGATGCCAAAAAACATCTCATAAGTCCAATTTGGACAAGTTTTGAAGAAGTTACAGAAATTTGGAAATTTCGGGGAGTTGTGGGTTCGGCCGTCGGCGGGGACGGGGGGCCGACCCCGCTGACGGCCGTGGAGACGGCCGGCCGTCTCCACTGCAACGGCCGCGGAGACGGCCCCCCGTCCGCTTCGAGGCGGGGTCTCGCAAGGCCTTCCTTCTTCTCTTGGGTTTTCTCTAGAGACGGCCTCCCTTCCCTTCCTCCCCTCGTCCAACCTTGACAAAAAAAATTCTATTTCTAGATACTCTAAAAAAAAATCGTTACGGAATTAGAAATTTCAGACATATCCCTGAAATCATGGAAAATGTCCAAAAGATTTTGTAATGGGGATTGTGGGATCCGCCTTGATGTTGGGGTATACTTTAGAAGGAGATATTTATTGTCGTTCAGTTGTTGGTGCTCTACTATGGTTTGCAAACATAATGCGATGTGCCAGGACGGCCGCATCTTGGCCGTCGGATCGAGGTGTGGCCGTCCCCAGCGACCCCGCGGCCGTCCCCGCGAACGGACAGCCGAGATGGGGCGTGGTGGCGGGATCGGCCGATCGGACGGTTGGGGGATGTTTTTACCCCCCCGGGGTCGCAAAATTATTACCGCGACGTAATTCTCGAGCGTCGGGGACGCCACGTTCGGGACGGAGGACGTCCGGAGCCGGGTCGGACGTCTATTTGAACAACCGTGATGGTGTATATCTTTTGCTTTATATATTTGATTATCCCGTAAAGGAGAGTGACCATGTTCACTTAAATTCTACCATTTTTACTGCAAAGAGGGGAAAATGAAAATCATATGTTTTATTCGCAGCTGCAATTGTAAAATCCTATTAAGGTGGAGGCACCGATAACCGACCAGGTACCCATAACTAATCAGTAGACTTCTCCATTTCCGACCTCCATTTCCAACCACTTACTGTTTCAAAATCTTGGGAGATCTAGAAGAAAGTATCAAGCATGATTGGTAGAAAGGGAATCAAAGGGAATCATGTGGAAATATTTTGGTAGTAGCAAAGTGATCAAGTTTTGGTGTCATGATGGTCGGTTTTAGGTGTGTCTACATATCGGTTGTATGTATTACAAAAAAAATGTCTTTCAAAATTCATAGTAAATAAAATATTGAAGTAAACATGACATTTAAAGTTGCATTCCTCCTTAAACCTATTTCCCCTTCAAGGAAAAATCTCCCTCAACTTATACACCTTTAATCTTAGTGGCAAATCTCTTAACTGGACGGTTATAGGTGCCTCCACTTTACACACTACCAAAATTATCTTTATACAAATTCCTTTTCAGTTTTGTTGATGGTAGAAACTAGTTTTTTTCAATCCCCCGTTTGCTGATCAGAGTCCACTATGACCCTTCCTGAAATTAAATTGTGCTGCCATAAACAATTCAGATTTTTTGAAATTACAATATGAATGATGTTAGATACTTGTGTACCAAACTTAATTGTATACGGTAGCTGGAAGGAAGCATTTAAAGAAATTCTGGAAGGAAAAGTGACTCAAAAGATTTCTATACAAATTTTGTTTTTGTTGAGATTTTTTTCTAGTTATATCTTAATTCAAAAACTCAAAACAAAGGATATTCTTCTTGAAGTAGAAAAAAAAGAACAAATAGATTATAAACTCTAACTTTTGTGTGGTAAATTTAAAAAAATCTTTTTGTATCTTACCAAATAAAATAAAAAAACTTTGACTCTTTTTTAATGGAAATTGGGCTCAAGAAAGATTAGTTTTTTAACAATCTAAAATATGGTTATTGATTACTTTATTTATCAAATCTTAAAGATATTAGGGATATATAGAAATTTTTTGAGGTGTATAATGTTGAAGAACATATCTTTTTCATTTAAGAATTAGTACTAAAAATGTTGATTCCTATAACTCTCTTACAATTTGCATAGTGTTCAAACAAATTCAAAAAATCATATTCAAAATTGACATTGTAGAATCCTACCTATATCACAGTTGTTTGTGATATATACAATTGTTCTTTAGGGGTCAAAAATCAATATTTTATGTATTATACATATGAGTCAATTTATGAATTTATATTTATTTATTTCATATAATGATATCTATATGAAACCAAATTATGTACAAATGGCTAAATATAAAACAGATTAATTGATAAAAACAAACATATTTAAGTTTTGGTTATCTATGACTTCTTTTGTTGTTAAATTGTTTTACTTTCAATAAATATTGTTTATTTTTAAATAGAGTCTATGGTCGTCTACAAGCTTACTACACATCATTTTGCGTCAATACACAATCATTTTCATAAACTATTACAAATCTATGCAATCTACCATTGCAAGGTAGTGGTGCTACGGTACCAATTCAAATTTAATTCTACATGAAATTATTATACAATACAATCAAAAAACATTACACATCCACTTTATAAAAATATTTTATAAAATTAATTATATTTTAATGTGATTTACATTATAATATAATTAAAATAAAATAAAATAAAATAAAATAAAAATTGTTAAAAATATTTAATAAAAAAAAGAAATTCATATTAGAATGTATAATTTATAATAGCACACATAAGAATATATAAAATTTCCATGACATGCCAAATAATTTTTTCATTATCTCTTAGTTTAAGGTTCAAATTACAAACTTTTAAAGCATATAAAACTTTAGATAATGTTTTACTTTTCAAAAGTTTTGAAATTTTAAAAATCAATTATTGATGCTTTTATAACATGCATTGTGTAAAGATACATAGAAGCATTCAATAGAAGGATTGGGTTTGAGAATATGTTTGAAATGATTGAAGAAATTCAAATGATATATAAATAAATTTCAAAATAAACACCAGTTTCGTAAAAAGTGTATATAGCCATGTACGTTTAAATGCAAAGACTATTTTTTAGAATTTAATTGATAAAATTATGGCACAAAACGTGTTTTTGGTTGTATGATTTTATTGTTCAACGTAATTCCAAACTAATGGAAATCATCAAAGAAAATGGAGCTTGATGTAATTTAATTGAATATCAGATTTATATTTGAAAATAATTAAGTAAATATTTGATTTTAGCTTGCAAGAACAAATAAAAAAATGTAATATTCATGATATAATAAAAGTAGAAGTTGATTTATGAAGTATCTTTATTTGTAAAAGTAAAATGTAGTTATTTAATTCAAATAATATAGTAGTAATACATTATTGTCAAATTTACATAGATTCAATATATTTAAAAAATGTCAATAAATACTCATTAGAAAAGGACATGTATAATTTATAGATGATAAAAAATATCACATTTCAAAACAAAACCAACCTATGGTTACAACAAAAACTGCCTTTTTTGTATTACACATCTATAAATCAAATACTATACAGACTCTGTAAAATTTAGCTCCACAAAATAATTATCCTTATCAGCTATCAAAACATTCTCTCCAAAATGGATTGCTTTAGCTAGAGAATTATTAACCTTGGTTAATTTGTCGTAATTGAGACCAACAAACTTAGATCTGCCATCTTCTTGATTTTCTCTTTTTACTCGGACTTCAATAGATGGTAACCGTGGTTCAGGTGTACATAAAATAGTAGAGTCTTCCTCACTAATCATTTCAACGGTTTTTTTTTTCTTCACTTGATGATGAACTCCTTCATTAATACTTCTTTTGCATTTGTTTGTTGTTGATTAACTTTCTTCACTACTCTCTTCAGAATTAGGAAGACTGTCTTCATTATATGATTTACTTTCTTTGTCCAATCAAAGGGGATCTTTGATTGGAATTGGCTCACAAACCTTATCAACATAAACAACTTTCCTCTTCTTGAGCCAAAGATGCATTTCTACATTTTCCTCCATAAGAATGAGTTGTTGAACTCCTCTACTCACATACTCTATCATGTGAGAGAATCCTTCGATAATTACTAGCCAATCTGCTCGATAAAAGTGACTAATCAAAGCTTTAATAACCGCCGGACAACAAGCCTTCCAAAACTTAAAGCACATATTCCATCCATGTTCTGGCTCAATATAATAAAAAGCAATAATTTGCTTGTTTTTGGCAAAAGTATCCTCTAAAATTGATTTAGGAGGATGGCGTAAAACAATAATATATTGTCGAAGTGGAGAGAATTTGGCAACAACTTTTGGTCCATCTTTGACAACCAAACCAATATTCTCTAATTGTGAACCAAAGATACATGTTCCAACTTGAACATGATATTCCGCAATACTATCCGAACACGTCATATTCTTGATGTGTTCTACATTCTCTGTAGCTGGTAAGATAAAAATCACATTTCACCTTTAGACTTCTCCCATCCATAACTTGAGCTTATCAAGTATCAATGAGTACTCTTTCTTCAACTAATAACCATCTTCAAGTCTATATCAACAATCAAATACCCACAATGCACTTCTTTCCTATACACTTTCATTAATTTAAAAAATGGAATTTACCAATCTTCACTTCAGTATGAAATCCAAGTTCATATACTCCTTCATAATGAAAATTTATTTTCCAATCACCACCATCTTTCCATGAAATGGCTTTTCCACTATAATAAAGCCTTAAACCAGCGCGCGAAACTAAGATATGATGATCAATCACATCACGAGGAATCAAATCAATATGTTTGCGTTGTTCACCATAGGCAGTTTGAGGATTGATATGGCTCCGGTACATATGAAAATCATAACCCTTTTGGAATGTTCATTGCATAATAATCTAGTGCATCCTTGCCTCCAAACTTCTTTAAATCTACTTGTAGCCAATTCTTGTTCTCACCAAGTAGATTTTTATGACCAGTATCCAACCATTTAAAGGCACTTTAAATGCCAGCTCAAAGTTTTGCTACTTCACACCAATGTTGTATTGATTTTCCATCTTCTCCGACAGCAACATAAATTTCTTGCTCTATATTCAAAGAATCCATTGTTTCCATTTTACAAAGCATAATGTGTTCATTTGCAATTAAATCTTGAAGGGGTCGGAGCCAACCAATAGACATACATAGACGGTCTCCACTTGAGGTTTTTGGCTTTTTCCTACTGTAGATTGTTGGAACAACAAGCTTTGTAATTTGATGTTTTTTTGACTTGACAGTAAGTCCATTATCATAAGCATCATACATGGCCTTCAATGCTTTCCAACAAGCATTTGAAAGTGTAATTATAAAAACATAATCACAAAACTTGATTCTCATATCTTTGTAGGAGGTCTCACCTACACCCAACCATTTGCTTGTAATTCTTAGCAAACAACGCAAAAAATCTTTTTTTTTGTCATCATCTGCATTCGGACGACAAAGAGTATCCCATAATAATCTTGCTTTTTCCAACATTTTACTTATGGTACTGTAGTACTTCCTGTTTATTATATAATCATTCAATCTTGTTCATAAAATAAATACGTAATATTATCATCATAAAGAACAAGCGTTGTAGGCCGTCTTGAAAATATACTGTCACAATCCTCCTTTGAGAGGCAAGATCACGTTTTGCCAAAATACTACAAGCATGTACAATATGTTGTCCATCCACCGACTCAAATACAATGCCTTTCAAAAATGATTGTCTTTTCACCTCAAAAGAATCCTGGAACATTCTTTCTAAGCATTTTAAGAATGCTTTTTTTGAATTCTTCCTTTTGAAATGAGTTTCTCCTTCAACAACACCTTTGGGGTCCTTGTAATACATTGGACATTAGGTTATCCAATGAGTTTTGACTAATTGTGTTGATTGCAATGCATTGTAAACATTTTCTGCATTCTTCACATTGAAGATGCGTTGATTAATAAATCCATTCGTTGGAGCCCTCACATGATTAATGAAAAAGAAATCTCTTCCAAAAATACACCTTTTGTCAATTTCATCTTAAGATGGGAAATCTCATAATTCCTTCATAATAGACTTCTCACTACTCTTCTCAAAGCTAACAAGTTTTTTTCCTTTTCTTTTAGAAATAGCTCAAGACGGTTCTTAAGTAGATGCAACAAGATCATCAGCTGTGAGTTCAAAATGTGAATTTCCTCTACAAAGTTCTTCAAATTCAAATGGAGCAAGAACTTTAAGAGGTGATTGATTCTGAACCTGTGACTCCTCATTTTTATAATTGTCATCTAAAAATGAGAGTGTTCTATACCATTTTTTGTCTGATGTTGGAAGATCTAGCTTCTCCAAACCTACAATTTTGAAGTTATCTCCAACTGAGGCAAAACGCTTATGAGCATCTATGAACTCAGTCAACTCTAACTGCTTTGGTTCACTCAAACTCATGAATACATTCAACAAAGAAGTAAAAAGAGTTTGCCTTGCCTCCTTCAACTCTGTCCACCATTTCCGTACTTTGGATAGACTTGTAATTTTTATGCCAACAAAATCATCCAAACTTCCAATAATATTGAAAGTTTTTAGAACAAAAGAAGTAACACCGGTTCTTGCATTTGGTATAACAAAAATCTCGCAAGAATATTCTTTCCATGTTAAAAGCTAGAGCTACAATTTTATGAACAGAAGATCGTCTTTTCCATATCTTTGAATAAAAAACCTTCCCTTCTACCCTCAAATAATGAGTAATTTTCAAAATAATGGATTTGTCATTCCGTGTAAGATACCATCCATAATTTTAAAAAGCATTCAAAGGCTTTGGAGTCTTTGACATTTTTGCAAATTCTTTCTCTTGTAGCGGTGGCATTGCAAATTTGCCTCATAAACCCTACAAAATAGTAAACAAAATTTATTCAAATATTTGTGGAAGAGAAGCGATGCGACAAAGAAGAATAGATGGCGACTATGAAGAAAGTTGCGGCGGGTTCGACAACTTGGGAACCCTAAGGAAGGTTGTTAGTTGATGAAACATGTCCAATTTGAAAGGGTCCGAGAACACTTAGTCTGTATTATAAGAGTAAAATCAGTTTTTATTTTTTGGTAGATTTTAGAAAAAAGTATGAATTTGGTAGATTTTAGAAAAACTTTAAAATTCTATGACTATTACAAATAGGCTCAATTTTTTTTTTTGTTTTTTTTGTTTTTGTTTTTTTCTTTTTTTACAAATTTATCTGAAAACTGCTTACAATGCAAGTTTAAATCTGTCTCTGACAGTGGTGTAGTACACATACTTAGAACTACCTTGTAGTCTGACCTGCAATAAACAGATCAATACTATTAAAACTCGATGGTGAAACCCATCACTCCCGCCCCAGTATCCGCTCTGGCTGATCTTGTGGATTTACTGGGATTGTGGAGCTACATGCTTTTCAATTCTTTTATACCTTCGTGGCCAGCATGGAGGCCCTCGAAATGGACAGTTTGAGAAATTAATTTTTTCCAAACAAGGGATTGAAAGGGACTCAGATTACCTAATTTCGTGCCTAAGAGATATTGGGCGCAGACATATCTGATAACCCTGGTTTGGGTGAAAGAGATAAACACAGCAACTTGCTCTCTGTGACAAGCGCAATTCTGTATCACTTCTCGGCCCATACGGTGTCTCTGAGTTAGTCAACCAGTGCACACGGAACCATTGTAGCACACAAGTGGAATAGTGGAGAGTAGGTCGCAGGATGGAGTGCACACAACCGTCTCCTAATGACCAGGTTTGGCTAATTGATTCAAGTGGCATTTCGGTGGTGATTGTGATTTTCTGTTTATATCAAATTGCTGGCTATGGTTGATGTTTTTGTTCATTTGTTTGCTGCAAATATGCGATAACAAGCTGCAAGAGCTCTGCAGACACCTCGTCTACGGTTCCTAACCTCTCACGTGGGATGTTTGGGTGTACCATGGGGACAAGTGAGGAGCTCTTGCTTCAGTAAACATACACACATGGCGACAACTACCCAATTTTGATATTCTACTGCCCTTTACATAACTCAATTTAGCCTTCGAATTCAGTAGAGAAATGAAGGGGTTATGAGTTAGCATTTGTTAGCAGACTGTTTATATTCCAAGCAGTAGTTGGCATGGTATGTGTGATATTGTGAGTAGCAGTCGGTTTAAAACTACAGAAACCCTATAAAGATTGTCTCTGTGATTGTTATCACTGTGGCATATCTAAAAATTCTGTACCGACCTACTACCTGTGTAACTGTTTTGTGAACGATCACTCAATAGAGTGGTCTCGTCTAGGATTAATCTCTCCCCGATAGATGGGGTTTACAGACAGAGGCTACTTACTCAGTGTTGATAGACCTATGGTGTTTTTGCTTCATATGAGCATAGGTTAAAAGTTAAGCCTAAGTGACAAGCTCTGAGGTTTCTCACCTTGATCACAAAATGTGCTGAGACTGGTGTGTGATACTAATATATCTCACAAAGTAAAATTATGCTTCTTCGAAAAATGACTTTGGACAGTTACTTGTGAAGCAAATGTGCAAAGTTTATTCAAGTCTTCTTGAATTCTCAAAGCAGTAAGTCGATGCTATAAGCTCGCTGTTACAACCGAATGCTGCTTACACATATGATCTGGATGATGGGTGGGTTATATGTCTGAATGTGTTTTGATATTTCTGAGATCTGTAGGTTTTCTGATATGGCAACTAAGTCAAATATGCTGTCTAACTATCAGCGACTTGCTCTGAAAATTGATTTGTTAAACGAACAGAAAATGCTGAGAAACTGAGATGCACTAGGAAAAGGGTTTTTTGACATCTTCAAAAACAAATGAACCTATAATTTCAGCTCAAGCAAGCTTTACTACAACACTTCCAATTGTGTATATTGTTATAGGTTTCAATCTTTACAAGTCCTAAGATGTCACAGAATAATGCTAGATCATGGAGAGGGAACGAGCTTTGATACAAACATATCATTATGAAATTTCTTGTTTCTTGTTTGGTGTTCATTGACAAATGGTCTAACAAGTTTGATGTGAAACTTATTCAAACATGTTGAATTCTGCAGGAAAGCTTCTTGGAGGCTCCAAGAAGGAGTTCAAGAAGGAGTTGCATGTGCTATAGTTGGGAAGTACCTCCAATTCTCCTCTTCTACCCTCATCTCCACCTCCAATTACAACTTAACTACCTCCTACAATTCCAACTCCATCCTCACCACCTCCTCCACCACCTATAGAATTTGAGGGATACATATACACATTGCTAGAAGAAGCAATTGAAGAGTATAATCCTAATTTTGTGGATAGTCAATAACTAATTGTCAATGAAGGGACGGAGAGCTCTTGTCCAAGTGAAGACATTTTTGATGAGGGGGATTATGCACTTGTAGAGGATAGAACTTTGGAAGAGTTGTGGTGGCGTGAAGAATCAAATTATCGTGTGCAAAAATTTGAAGCTAGATCTCATGGTCGAAGAAAAACAAGATGTGGACACAGTGCAAGAACAGCAATGGGAGAGGCACAATACCGCATGGAGGAGAGGACGGATGGAGGGAGGCTGTTGAAGCAAGGGCGGGAAGTAGGGGGAAGCAGATGGAGGAGGGGGGGGGGGGGGGGGGGGGGGGGGGGGGGGGGGGGCGGCGGGAATGAGTGGAGCGGGTGAGTGGCAGGCTCAAGCTTGCCAGGTCAATAGGGAGGGCTATCGGAGGGCGAGGTGGTGCCAACGGTGTTGGAGGGTGGAGATCCAGCGAGCCGGACCACCCACATGGGCATGGGTGGGCATCATTGAGAGTACCATGGGCATAGGATGGGAGAAAGTGGATATATTAAGGTGGACGATGGGGATGGAACCGTGGACGGCGGGCATGTAGGGGAAGGCCATGTGCATGAGATGGGGGAAGGATGTGCATGGGGGCCGAGAGCATGGATATGGATGGGGCAATATATGGCTGACGCTTCAAATTTGCAAGCAAATAACAATGGGGCAGGGGGAGGATATTGATCTTGGGGACTTTAGAGTTAGGGGGTTTGGGGGGGAGGGGGTTATGAGATAGATTTGGGGTAGAATAGAAGGGAGTTTGTTGGTGAAGGTGGAGAGACAATTTTTCCTTGGAGGCAAAGGCAATGGGTAAGCCATAGGAACAATATTTATGACATTCCAACAGTGGAGAGTGATAGTGATGGCTCCGGTGACGATGGTTTATTGAGTGGTGAAGAGGATGTGAATGGGGAATTGATGGAATCTAATACTATAAAATTCGTATACCGTGATGACACTTGGAAAAAAACTTATTTGAAGTATGACCCAACGCCTATAGATTTTGAAGGTGTATCAATGACTAACTTATTTTGGAGGTCATTTCCGACAATGTTGCAATTGTTTGACATATTTTGGACACATCATATTATGCAGGAGGGGGGAAGCACAATAAAGTGTACCACAAAAGTGCTTAGCTCATTGCCAATTTCAGCCCCTCTCACATACACTAAAGAAAGTGGCATCACAATTTACAAGTTCTGAAAAATGATTTAGGGTATTGAAAGTAGACTTGAACTCCTATAAGCTCGGTAAATTTCATGAGAAGATTCTACTTTTAGGATGCGGTATGACTACCTTAAAGTCAAACAAAGTAAATGCAGTCATTGGAGAAGTGATTTGAACGGTGGCATCCATTGTCCGGAAGCACTTTGAAGTGAACACGGTCCCTTCCGTTTGTGAGTTACGGTCCTAAAAATGAATCGACATATGTTGTACGAAGTTATGTGCGGTCCGAAAGTACGGCCATGACGTTTTCGTGGTGCTGTTTTTGGGAAAACTTTTTAGGGGGTAGTTGGAAAATCTTGTGGCATTGAAATATATTTTCGATTACATATTTGGAATGTGGAGGGGACCGAAAAACAAAAAGTGAGGAAATCATATATTTGAAAATCAGATTTCACTTGAAATTCAGTTTGCAGAAAGTGGAACTGGAAAACAAGTGTCTTGGAAGAGCGCCACGACCTTCCCGGTAGGTGAGCAGGTTCATGGGAACCTCATTAATGCCATCTGCATGAGAAGGATGTTTACCGTGCGGGGCCATAAACCAAGTGCTGATGCGACGGTGCAGCCGTCACACGCAGTTAGGGAATGCCAGGATATTTTCAAAACTCCACATTTTATTCAAAGTTCAATGGGCTCCCACCGAAAGTCTGCGCGAGTGATTGTCTGGAGTAGGGGCAGTGCTATGTGCCCGTAGTTTAGGGATGATTCCGAAGAGATGCTTAGACGGCACGAAAAAGTGAAGCGTTTTGGGTTCACAGTGGAAGTGCCGAGAGGTTAGCAACGCAGGGGTCTGGAGTTCTGCTTTGGGGTTCTCTGGCGATTAGGGTTTCTCTGCACTGTGAAGCGATGGAGATGACAAGGGAAGAATCCGACCAGTGTTGATGTCTTGCAGTGGAGTCCCGTAGAGTGTAACATGACTACGTGCAGTGGCGCGCTAAGGTACACGTTTCTGGTGATGTCGGAGCAGCGCATTTCGACTTTAGGGTTATGTGGCTCGGATAAACGCCTTGGGCAGAAATGAATCCCGGGGAGTGCTTGAGGACACTCCACAGCAGCAGCCAACGACGTCGGGCGAAGATGAATACTCTGTAATTCGACAGGTTTGTATCCAACTTGATTTTAGGGCTCAGGGGAAAGTTGTAAACTCGACCGATTAAATAATGCGCGGTTTTCTGCAGTGACTGGATACAAATGTAGTGGGTTTTCAATTCTCTGAGTTCCGATTCTGGTCCTCAACAAGTGTCCAACTCGTAGTCTTGATGAACACGGGTCTGCAATATGGTTAAGTCCGCGATGTTCATGTGGGGCATGCTTGTACCATGTGAAGTCGTCGTCTCCTAATGCATTTTGCATAAGGAAATGTTCTGAGATATTTCGTGTTTGACTGAAAATCAGCACTCCAACCGCACCAGGAATGTCCAACGCCGTGCCCGAATCCAGACGGGGCTCACATGAAGAGGCGTGAAGTTGCAGCAGAAAATTGAGCGACGTCAGTTGGGCGCCATTTCACTTGCGATCAGCTTGTGGAACGGCTTCTCTGTTTTGGGGTGGTGAGGTATTCAATCTGCCCATATCTCAATTAGCTTCCATGGAGACATGTTGGGCATTTTCCTGTTAGTACTTTTCGAGTTTCTGTGCTGCGTTTCCTCTCTGATGTGTGGTCGAGGCTATTGAATTAGTGGTTATCGGGAGGTCGTTCTAGATTTACACTTCTCTGACGGGCCCTGAGTTGGATCATACACAATTTACCCTGATGGTACTAGGTATTGCCTTGATTCATTTCGTCCGTGCTAAATTGTTATGATTTTGGCGAAGCTACTGATGAAGAGGTGCCAGCATTTGTCTCAGATTCATTGTAGCGAGCCCTGTCATCAGATGGCCATGGTGTTTGACAGTCGGGGCTAACTGAAGGGTTCTGTGAATAATGTCATTGTTCAGGATGGGGACTAAGAAGAATAAGCACAGGAAATGCTCCCGTAATGCGCGGAGGGAGGAGAGGATGGAAATGAACCGTCGTCGGGAGATGGAGACGCGGGAGCGCAACGAGGAGGAGCGTCTTTGTGTCCAGAGGTGAGGGTTTAGAATTTCTGCTATTCCCAGCACTTGGAATTGCAATGTGTGCAAATTTAAATTCGCAGCTGCTGTGTGGTTTTGTTTTCTTTATTTTCCATACTGGAGGTGTGCTTTGGGGGCTTCAGCGCGGGAGCTTCTCTCCAGCACATCTAAGTGCGCTAGAGTAGTGGAGGAACAGCGTAAATGAGAGTCGGTTTAGGTTTCGGGTCAGTCTGACAGTCAAAGATGTGAATTGACGGACTGAGCAGGGCTGAGCAGAAACGGGAGTTCCATCGGACATGGCAAACGCGAAGCGCGGTGGATGCGGGTGTGGCTCGCGGAGAGGATGGAAACGGCGCAGGACCATCGGGAGGACGGAACGGAATTAATGATGAGGATAGGCCGGAGGATATTGGGGATGTGGAGGGGGAAGAGAATGAGCATGACATTGCGAACGATGAGCCCAGCGGGGCACAGCTAGAGGGTTTTGCGAGGGATTAGGAGCCTCTTGATATCTTGTGAGGAAAGCTTTCCAGCGACGTGAGGTCGTTGATGAAACTGGGGAAAATCTCTGGGCCGGGGGGGATAGAAAGCGACGGAGTGATCGGCTTAGTGCGGAAGATGAAGGTGCAGTCTGCTCGTGGTGGGAGAATGAGATAACTGTCTCTCCTAACAAGCGAGATGTGAAGAGGCGACGTATTGGTCCAAAGGAGCACGAGGATCATGCGACCCATTACCTACAAGTCTCTCAGGTACACACAACGGATTATTGGCTTTCCGCATGCCTCCTTTCCTATCAGGTGGGAAATTCAATCGTTGACGTGCATGGTGATCAGAGAGCAATAGTATCTTGCCTAGGACTTGTCGCTGGTATGAGAACTAGGTTGCTGATGTCGCGAAGTGCAGTAGCAATGAGAAAGAGTACTGAATAATGCGATTAGATGAGTACACTCTGATTTCCATTTTCGTGGCAGTTGGAATTTCACGCAAGGTTCAGGGACGCCAATGAGCGAAGCAGGGTCGGACTCAGGGCTTTTGAGCTACTAAAGCCGTTCTACGTGAGGAGGTTGAAGGAACGGAATACATGTGCTTGCAGGTATCACTGCGAGATAGCGGAGTTGAGAACTGGGTGGAATAATATGCGGACAGCTAGTAAGGGGATCCACGGTCGGCACTGTGTGTGCGTGTGCGACGTCTGCAGGAGACCGGGAAGTGCAGGGGCCGGGGAAGTGGAAGGAGCACCCGCTGCTTGTCACGCCGAGCTGTCCCACTTCACTGGGGTGACAGACATGTGGCATAGTGTGTTATGCCCGGTGGAGGAGGATGGGTGGCACGCACCAAAATGCATTAAGGGCACTTGCGACCTGTGCGGAGTGGACATGCTCCAGCTCTGTCCGAGAGAAGTTGACGCTACTGTTCCTCTCATGGTGCAGTGGCACAATTTCGAGGACGTGGTGCACGGGGTGACTAAGGCTGGAAAGGAAAACAAGGTCTTACGAATGATCTATCAGACTACGGGGGCTCCAGACTTCCTGAAGTATTTGACACAAAAGCTGCGCCCCTTCACTGTGCATAACTACATTGCCAAGTGGCAAGCGGAGTAATACAAGATCTCGCTTGATACATTTCCTCCTGATTCAATTTTATCTGCTGTTGATTTTGCAGAGAACTACAGTTTCCAGCCGTATCAGGAAATTCAGTCTATGCACTGGCTACAACACCAAATTACTATACTCGTGCATATATGCTACCGGTGGAACCCTGTGTACCTTGCAGACCGTACATCTGATGCCCCGAAGCTTCTCACCGAGTATCACTACTATATAAGTGATGGCATGGAGCATGATACGCTATTTGTGCAACATTGTTTCGCGTTGCATTGGAAGCATATCACGGACCGGGGGATCGTACCGAACGAAGACATTGTTTGGTCAGACGGCTGCGCGGCACAGTTCAAGTCCAGGCGGTGCTGGTATCATGTGTCAAGGTACTCAGTAACGTGCCCATTGGTAAATGCTCTGTTATGTAAATTGTCATTGGGGGAGTTACAATGATGTAGACATATTGACTGCGTGATGATTGTTTGTTTCTGTGGGGGTGTAGGTATCCTTCCACGACAGTGATGCCAGGGTTACAAAATGGGTGTCGAATGGTCTGGTCGTATTTTGGAAGTGGCCATGGAAAGGGTCTACATGATGGGGCCAGGGCCATACTGAAGTGTGCGATAAGGGCGGAGGAGATGAATTTCGATTCGAGGACTAAACTTCAGAGTGCCGTAGATGTTGTTAGTTTTTGCAATCGGAAAGAGCAGGAGGAGCACTAGGCTTACGGTAACGCGAGGAGGAGACTAATTCGATACTTCCATCTGATTGCGGTGGGTGCAATGGACAGAACTCGGGACTTGGACTGCCGAGCGATACCAGGCACACGATCGGTTCACTCGGTGTCGTCAGTTTCCCCAACCAATGTCACATACTTGCATATCCGACAACTTGCATGTTTTTGTGTTGAGTGTATGGACGACCATCCCATGCTGTGCTTGAAGCAGGAGCACGTAAAACATTGGGCATTACAAGTGCTGCAACCGCTTACGCCTATTGCAGTGAGTCACCGACCTCATCCTTTTCTCAATGTCAAGTTTGCTTGAGGGGGGGAAGTGGATGCTTAGACACTTGGGAGAGAAAGTCGGTTTAGGTTTAGGGGTTGGTCACGTTGGTGTTCCAGAGTAGGGTTCAACGTACCCAAGTGCTGACTCCCACCGAATTGTGCACTGCGTCCATTTGGCAGAGGGCGTTGACGGAGACCCGGCAACAGAGAGCAGGCGAGCTACTTGCAGGAGAATCATCAGCGGGGGGAGTCATGCCAACGAGCGTGGCGGCTGAGGTGTAGCACAACGTGGTATCCGTATTCCTCCGGAAGGTACTTAATTCACTCTAATTACCTTCCAAAGTAAACCACTCAGTGTTCGTTCCCACGAAGACCTATAGTTTTCTTCCTTTTAGATCCTAACGGAAATCACCACCCGAATCCAACCGTATTCCGTCTTTTGACCGGTTGGCCTGATCCGGTAGTTTTTGCCTCGTTCCTATTTTCCGGCTTTTTAGACTAGTGGCCGGTTCCCACTGATCCGTCTATCCTTTCAAGTGGCTGGATTCTCCACCGTCCCGTGACTTAAAGTGGCTGGACACCCCACTGTTCCTATCTACCACCCGAGAAGTGGAGTAATAATTCTTCCGTATGGCTAGGTACCGGTCCGGATAACTACTCAGTGCCGGTTATGGATACAAAATTCATTCTACAATGACATCACCTTACGGCTGTACGGCATTCTAACTATATCATCTCCCTTCCGGATTGGTTCGCAGCAGGACATCCGGCTTTTATCCCATCTACAGGAAGCAACCGGTCCGTTTCCGGATCCCGGTGTACACACGGCCCTCCCGTGTCCTTAAGACTACCAGCCCTGCTGCAGTGCGTCTCTCCTTCCCTCCGGACTCCTTCCGGGACTGGGAACCGTCAACACTCGACGCTTGACACCTCCCCAGTCTCTCCGGGCGCTCTCCAAACTATCCCACTGTTCAACACTCCTCCGGAACACTACTAAAGACAATAGTACCAACAAACCATACGGCAACGAACCCGTCAGCAGCCGGTTGACACAACAAATCCAAAAGTATATTCTCAATTGCAACAACAAAACGGCGTACAAAACAAGGCCCCGGCCTTGGAAAAACGTCCAGCTTAAATACTAAAACCTATCGATCCTAAAGCGACCAAGTGGCCCACCGAGATCCAGAAATTCCGGATCTTGGATCCGGGAATCCCGGACCGGTGGCCGCCTTCTATTCCTAGTTACTGCCGCTATCTATCCGGATTGGCAGCCGGGTGCACTTGAGCCCCATCGTTAGTCGCTGCCATTTTATCCGGTACTTATCCTAACTTCTACTCCTTGTTCTTATCGAACCGGGGACTGTGCCGGGTTCCGTCCATCCGTTCCTTCTTCTGTAATCCCTTCTTCAGCCTCTTCAGCGAGGGGCCTTCTTCCGGAGTATCAGCTGCCGACTGGTCGATGGCCTTCCGGGATCGTCCTGCTTGAACCGCCGGGGATGGAGATCGTGCCGCCACCGGAACTGCGCTGAGATCCACCTGGAGATGTTCTGGAGATCCTTGTACCGGCACAAAGTCTTCCGGTGGTGGGCCTTGGTCCGGTTCCAAGGGGATGCTTCCGGGGTTAACAGTCTCGATTCCAGCCAGTGTGGGCAGAGTGTGCAAACTTCTCAAGGTATCCGGGATAGGATCCTCCAGCGGCTCTCCTAACTCCGGTTGGACTGGCCGGATGGTCGACCGTACCGGAGAGGCTGGAAGTGGCACCTGTGCCGGTTCCCTGGTTGGTGCCGGTGGTCTGGGCTCCTCCCGATCTGCCGGTGGCTCTGGTGGTCTTGACGGACCGTCCTTTGCTGCACTGATGATCTCCACAAGGTTCCCCATCTGCACCCAAATGTCCTTCATCACCTGCGTCCGGTCGTGCATGAATTTCACGATCTTTGAGGTTACCGGATCCGGTTGACGGGTCAAGAAGGCTTGGTAAACGGCGCACTGATTGGCCACATCCACGGGGAGGGCTAAAGTGGCCTTGACCTCGACGACCGACTGGATGGCATGGGCTGCCCGTTCACGCGCGTCATTGAAATCCTTTTGGGCATCACGCACCTCTTGCTCGAGCTTGTGAATCCGCTCCCGGTACTGTTCTATCCTGTCGATGTGCTTGGTCTGTAGACTGGCTAAGTCCCGGTGCTTGCGAAGGATACCCAGGCACTCCTCCAACCGGTCCGAGCCCGTAAGGGAGATTACCTCCTTAGCCAACGGGCCCTCCATCTGCCTAGTTGACTGTAGGAACTGAGCATACGTCGACACCTGCTCTGAAAGGTTGACTAAGTCCTGGCACGGGTCCCCGGTGTGCTTCGGTGGTCCGGTGGGTTTGAGGACTTCCGTATTCAGGGTTCGCTTGGTCGGGGTGGGAGTGCGAGGTGATCCGGACGGCTGTCCCTTCTCCGGGCTGGGACGGGGTCTCTTAGCCGGCGTGGGAGAGACCTCTATACAATCCTCATCATCGTCCTGATCAGACACTTCTTCCGGTTCAGCGTACAGTTGCAAGCTCTTTATTTCATCGTACTCCAGGATCTCCTTAGGGTTCAACAGCCCCCGGTGACGGTAGAGGTGAATGAGGAAAGACGGAAGGCAAGTGGCCTGTTTCTTGGTCTTCCGGAGATTGGCTACCTGCCGGTCGACTATCGTCTTTATCATGAGGCCCCAGTCTACGGAGAACTCACCGATCATGGCCCCAAGGAAAATGGACGCCCACTTGATGGTTATCCGTTTGGGCTTTTCCGGATGGAAAATAGGGTTCATAAACCCTACTACCCTCCGGGCCCCCGCATCCTTGATGTCGTCCAGGTCCCACCCTTCTCTCCGGTCTCCGGACCCCTTGATATACGTCCACACAAACTCCCGGGCCTCCGGCGCTGAGATCTCTCCAACGTTGGTGAAGCCATACGTATCCCTCCAGTCTTGTGCCGTCCACTGCTCCGGTTCTCCCCGGATGGTTCCTCGATTTTCGGGGTTCTTGACAAGGATCTCCTGGGCCGGAAGGGAATGTTTCCAACCCCACGCCTTGTCCAATAGGAGCGCACAGCCCATGACATCTAAGGCGGCCCGGAGGAGCTCCTTCTCTTCTTCGTCTACCGGCAGCAACGGCATGACCCGTTGTACCTTCACCAACTGTCCCTCCTCCGCCGGTTCCTTCCCCTTTCTACCCATTCTGCTAAGTCCTCCTCACCGTCACTCCGGTAACACCTGCACGCACGATCCTCACCACAATCCCTCACCTAACGGAAACACTTCCGTCTCACCGTCTCTCTCTCCTACCGTCCCAACCCTAACTGCGCCCTTCGCCGTGGAACACAAGGATCCAATGCGCCACAAAATGACAAAAGAAAGGAGGAGCACGGCTGCTCTTCCTCCTTTTATACCTGTCCTCACTCCCGCCCGTTCGTAGCTCATCATGACGGACGGTCGTGGCCTTTCATCATTGGACGGTCGCGACCGGCGGCGCTTTAATGGTCGCAGCCATTCTTCACGCGTGCATCGTACCCTTCGGTGGTTACCCTTAAGTCTGCGGTGTCAGGGTTCTGTCACATGGACGGTGCTTCCTCTCCTGCACCCCAGACGACCGGATCTCACCCGGCTGAACTTCCGGTTCTTCTTATTTATTCGGCCAACCGTCTTAACCGGTTGTTTCACTTATTTAAGTAGTACTTCCGTATTCCTAACACAAAATTTTTAAATTTTTATCATTTTCCTACCGGAATTAGTATTCCGGTGTGTCAACCGTGGAAATCACTTTCCACATTACCCCTTTTTCACCCGTGAGCGTCTTCGCGAACGTCATCCGGTCTGTACAGTTTGACCCGGGATCCATTCACCCTAGTGTCCATTGGGTAGCCTTCTAGAACTGAAAGTTGTAATGACCCATTGGAATAAATCTTATCAACCCGGAACGGTCCCATCCACCGAGTATGTAACTTACCCGGAAAATTCTTGTACCGGCTGTCATAGACTAGAACCAATCCCCCTTCTTCGATCCCTTTGTCCATCGTGATCCGCTTGTCATACACTTCCTTTCTTTTGGCTTGGACCTCCTTTGTTCTTTCCAATGCCTCCATCCGGTCTTCCTCTATTCGGTCGATGATCTGTAGACGGTGGTCGAGGGCATTTGTTTTATTTCCGTGGTTGGCTGCGAGCACCCCCAACGTCTCTACTTCCGTTTCAATGGACTGAAGTACCTCCTGTCCGTATACCAAATAATACGGAGTCCGTCCGGTCGTACTCTTGTGTGCCGTGTTATACGCATAGACGGCTAAGGTCAGTTTCCGGTCCCAGTCCGTCTTATGTGAGGTAACTACCTTGGTCAAAATCTTACAAATTATTCCGTTGGCACGTTCCGTCAATCCGTTTGCCTTGGGATTGTACGCTGTGGTCTTCCGGTGTTTGACTTCGTACTGGTTGGTCAGACCGGCCACCACTTCGTTCAGGAAATGTGTTCCCGGTCGCTCACTATTTCCAACAGATGGCCAAACCGCATCATTATCCTTTCGAATATGAACCGGGCGGATATCTCGGCGTCATTCTTCCGGGTGGCCCTTGCTTCTACCCACTTCGTGGCGTAGTCCGTCGCCAAAATGATGTACCGGTGTCTCTGAGTACCTAATGGTTGAATTGGCCCAATAAAATCCACTCCCCATTTTTCAAACGGTGCTAGGGGAACAATGGGAGTTAGCGGCCAGTGATGTCGGACGGCAGGAGCTCCTAGCCGTTGGCAGGGGTCGCATTCTTTTATAAATTGATGAACATCACGGTGAAGGTGTGGCCACCAGTATCCGGCCTCGCGAATCTTCTGTACGGTGATGACTGATGCATAGTGTCCTCCGGCCGGTCCATCATGCAGAGCCCGGATGACCTTCCGGCGATAGATGGGTTCTAGGCAGCGTCGGAGTTTTTCATCCGCCCCTAGTTTGAGAAGCAATTCTCCGACTAGAAAATACGGTGCCACCCGGTGCTGAAACACACTTTTCTCCTCCCTACTCAGTCCTTCCGGATACCTCTGAGTCTGGAGATAGTTCTTAATCCGTTGAAGATCCTGGTCCTCCCCTTCGTCCTCCTGAATATGGTAGACGGAAGATGTCTCTCCTATGACCGGAAGGTCGCGGGGGTCCGGTATATCCTGTATACTAGTACCAACCGGGTATTCTTCCGGAAATTCATCCGGAAACTCAGAAGATATCTCCTCCTTGCTCTCTTCTCCTCGTTGTCGTGACAAGTAATCTGCATTGAGGTTAGATTTCCCGGATTTGACAATGACTTCGTAGTTGAACTCTTGTAGAAGTAATATCCACCTGGCCAGCCTTCCGGACAGGTCCGGTTTGTTGACTAAATACTTCAGCGAGTCATGATCCGTATAGAAGATGACTTTGTAACCCAATAGGTAATGTCAAAACTTCTTGCACGCATAAATGACGGCTAGAGCCTCCCGTTCGGTTGGCGTATAATTTTTCTCGGCCGGATTCATCTCCCGGCTGGCATAATAGATTGGTCTTTCCCGGCCCTCGTCATCCAATTGCCATAGAATAGCTCCCACGCACCAACCGGAGGCGTCCAAAGTGACATGGAAAGGTTTTGACCAATCCGGTGGTGCTAGTATAGGGGCTGTGACCAACCGTCTCTTCAATTCTTCGAAGGCCTGTTGACGGATTGCCGTCCAGAGGTACTCCTCTTCCTTCTTGAGCAGCTCCGTCAGAGGCATTGCCAACCGGGCATAGTTCTCAATGAACCTCCGGTAGTATCCCACACACCCCAGAAATCCTCTAAGTTCCCGGAGGTTAGTGGGAGCAAGGAGGGCCAACATGACTATCACTTTTGCTACGTCCACTGCTATTCCTTTCCGGCTGACTATGTGTCCGAGCAAGAGTCCGGCTATCATACCGAAAAAACACTTACCCGGATGGAGCTTGAGCTTAGTCTCCCGGCATCGCTGGAACGTCTTCCGGAGATAGTCCAGATGTTCCACCCATCGGCTAAACACCGCAAAGTCGTCAATGAAGACTTCCAAGAAATGTTTTAAGAAGTCCTGAAATATGTCCATCATCAACCGTTGAAAAGTTCCGGGAGCATTGCACAACCCGAAAGGCATCCGGTTGAAAGCGTAGGTGCCCCAATCGGTGGTAAAAGTAGTTTTCAGTTGGTCCTCCTTCCGGATGGATACCTGATTGTATCCGGAAAACCCATCTAGAAAATTAAAGCATTCTTGACCGGCCACGTGGTCGAGCACCATGTCGATGAAGGGTAAAGGGAAATGATCCTTTTTCGTGGCCGCATTCAGCTTCCGGAAGTCCTGACATACCCGGATTTTGACCTTACCATCCGGCCCTGACTTTTTCGCCGACCACCACAATGGGTGACACCCACTCGGGGTTATTCACTGGATAGATAAAACCGGCTTCCAGCAGTTTATCTAGTTCCTCTTTTACCATCATGGAGTATTTTGGGCTGAGCCGGTACTGCCTTTGGCGAACCGGAACCGCTCCCTCCATTAGGTCGATGTGGTGTTCGCCCAGTTCCGGTGGTATACCCACCAGATCCGATGGGAGCCAGGCGAAGACGTCATCGTATTCCGTGAGCAGTTCCAAATACTGCGCCCGCTCCCGGTCCGTTAGTCCCTTTCCCAGATAGAAAGTCCTCCCGGCTTCTGTCTTCACTGCTTCGTAGTCCTCCGGTGCTACAACGTTCTTAACCGGTTCACTAGCATCCGCTCCTACGGACCCCGGTAGGGCTGACCATGGTAGGTCAGTGGTCCTTGACTCGGATGTCCCAGTTTTAATTACCCCGGACGCGAACTGCTCTTTAATCCATTTGGAGGTCAATGGAACGCTTGCTTCTCCTAAGGCCCTGTCATCGTCCTTCCTGACTTCCGGTGGTCGGTTCGGTACTTCGGTCCCATCCGGCTTCTGTTCCGGTACCGGGTTACGGAAACCCAGATCTTCTTCCGATATCTCCCGAAACTCTTGGACATGATATGACTGCAGGGAATCCGAGTTTTCCGACCCCGTCCAGTCAGAAGTGTACCCATCCGTTTCACTTGTTTCCCCCAGGTGGAGCTCCGGTTTCCACGATAGCAAAACAGCCGGATCTCCGAAAGTAAAAGCCTTCTTTGCCCAATTTACCTTGACTTCGGCTAGATATAGCCATGGTCGCCCTAGTAATAATGGAAACGGATTTCCTTCCTCCACCCAGTACCAAATAGTTGAGCGGGTAAGTGAGTCCGGAAATTTTTGTAGGTACTGCCGACAGTTTTTCCAGTGGTACTACTCGACATTGGTCTGCCATCCGTAGGGTCTGATTAGTAGGCTCAAAGACGGTGTACCCTAAATCGTTGGCCGTACTCACAAGTAGTAGATTTACTCCGGATCCTCCATCTACCGGTACCTTCTGGATAATACATCCGTCGATCTCTACAGCTATCTCCGGCGCCCCGAAATCCTCCATCTCGGCTAAATTGACGGCGACGGAAGGCAGCTTAATCTTCCGTTTCTGGGTTCGGATTAAGCCTGACTTAACCTGCTTTTGATAATTAGGATTATCATGTAACAGTTGTCCGATGGTGACATTGGCCGGCTGGGCTTAGATATCTTGGAGGATATCGTACCTGTCGGCTTTCGCCCGGACTTCCGGTTGAATAAATTCCGGAATCTCACTAAATGTCACCTTTTGGCCCTCCCGCTCTTGAGGTAACTCCGCAATTACTTCCGGTCCAATGTTTGGCATAGTCGGTAAGGTCTTGACCCCTTTTTCAACGAGGACCGTCTCCGGAGGCACCTCCTTTTCTGATTCCCCGGAAGTCTCTGAAGATTCCGGCCGGCTATTCTCCTTTCTTTGTGACCTGGTCCGGACACCGGACTTCCTCTTCTTCTTTTCTGACTCCTGTATCCGGGTGGAACTACGTGAACTGACCTGATGGATACCCACGCCGGTCTCTCCTCGTGGCTCCACCGGTAACCGTCAACTTGTCGGGTTCTCGACCCCATCCTTGTGTCCGTAGTTGAGTCTGGTACGCTCACGGGGAGGTTCTTCCACCTGTTTATAGATGGCCCTAGGTCTAACCGGCTGTTGGCATTGGGGTGACTTATGGCCGTACTGACCACAGTTTTGACATGGAAGTTCCAACGGTGCGCCTTGACCTCCTCAGTGGGGACAATTGTTAGCATAATGACCGGCTTCTCCACAAATGTAACAACATCCAAACTGACGTTCTATGGAGACAGGTGGACGTGCCGGATTGGGCGGGGGCGGATGTCCACCGGATGGATAACCCATTCCGGGTCGAGGTCTGATAACCGGCTGCATCATCCGTCCACGGCGATAGGCAGGGTTTACCTGGTAAACCGGTAGCATCTCCACTTCCTCCTCTTCATAAGCAGGTTCCGCAAAGAATACTGACCCCTCTTCATTCACAAACTGCACTCTCTTGGTTGCTCCATGTGGGCATTCCCGGTTGTAATGTCCCGGCTTTCCGCAGTTGGTGCACCACACGTTGTTCCGGACGGTGGGTAGCGCCTTCCTTGCGTTCTTTTCTTCCGCCATCTGGACTTTAAGTTCTTCAATGCTGTTCACCAGATCTTTAATCATTCGTTTCTCCGATGGGTATTCCTCCTTCACTCGGACTATCGTCCGTTCCTTCTCCTTCCGGTAGCCCTTGCTACCTGACGCCTTCCGGCGTGAGCAATCCTCTTCACTGCTGCTACTTCCGGTTTCTGAGCTATCTTCGGTACTGGACCCACTGGATTCTGAACTAGAATCCCGGTTTCTTCGGTTCTTGCGTAGACGCCTAGAAGTTTATCCTGCCTTACGGTACTGCCGTATGGATTGCTTGGAGTTCTCATAGTTCTGAGCGGCCTCCATAGCCTCCGGCAGAGTCTAAGGTCGGGTCTGCCTTACTTGGAACCCCATCCGGTTGGGTAACCCAGCGACGTACCATTCTACCTGGATGCTATTTGCGATTCCGGGACTTAGTTTATGAATTAAACTTCTACCCCTCTCTCCGTACCGGCGGACTGACTCTTCCGGCTCCATCCGGATTTTACTAAGTTTCCCCAATGTACGGGCTTCTCCTCCTACTTCTCGGAATGCCCTCCGGAAGGCAGCAGATAGCAAACCCCAATCTCTTCGTACGTTGTCCGGTTCCTCTTGGTACCACTGTAGTGCCTCCTTCTTGAGCAGTCCCTGGAATAACCGTAACTTGATTGCTTCGTCCTCTTGGTTGGCGGCAGCCGTGGCGTTGAGCTCGCTTAGCTATTCGTCCACGTCCTCCCGGCCATCGCCCCGGAACTTCCGATACTTCAGTCTAGAGAACGTCCGTGCCATAGGAAGACCCGCTACCGGCCCTCCGGCCACCGGCCCGGGTGCTACTGTCCCACCCTGACCTCTGGATCCGGAAGTCCCGGCTATCTCTTGATCTGTGTCTTCAGCAAGCTCTGCTCTATTGGTGACGAATGGTCTGGCTTCCGGCTCCTGATCACCCTTCTTCTTTCTACTCAGGGTTGTCACGGTCGTCCGGGACGCTCGGGACGTGGGGACGTCCGCGGACGTCCGCCAGCGCCAGGGGACGTCCTATGACTTAGAAATAAAAAATAACCCGCATAGGTTTCACCCCGGGGTGAAACCACATCTTCTACGCGGCGGAGGGGTTGCGGGGAGGGTGCGGCCGTCGCCGCGGAGCGGGGGGGGCCATCGGACGCGTCGGGAAGGGGCCGTCCCTGGCGACGGCCCCTTACCGTCGCCGCGGTGGGGGGGGGGCCGTCCCCGGCGACGGCCCCTTGCCGTCGCCGCGGTGGGGGGGGGGGGCCGTCCCCGGCGACGGCCCCTTGCCGTCGCCGCGGTGGGGGGAGCCGTCCCCGGCGACGGCCCCTTCGACGGCCGTGACAGTCCATGATCGGACGGCCCCTCGTTGACTTACGGCCTCGACGGCCGTCCTTCGTTGATTTTTAGGGCTTACCCCTTGGCATTTCAGGGAATGAGTATAATAGACCCCTCCTGAAAGTTGCCATTACACTTCTGAATTGTACTCCATGTGCTACTAGTTGCACTAATATACGTGTGTATCTGTTGCATGGTGAACGGCGGCGTTCAGAAGTGTGTTGAATTGGAGCTTCTTCGGAGGCTCTAGTTCTCTTGAGGACGTGGTACCCCGATTTTTTGAAGTTTTTCCGGGCGATCTATCAAGTGCATTAATGGCGTCTAAAAGTTACTCCCCATGGTATACCAAAGTCCATATGATCGATGCGGAGAAGAAGAAGACTGAGATGGTTCAATGTATGCTATGCAAGAACACTTTCGCAAAGAGGATTGAGCGGATGCTCAGTCATTTGGGCTATGACAAAGTTCTAGGGGTACGGACTAGTGGAGTAGGTCGTTGCACTAATTTGTCACCCGCTATACTGTCCTTGTTCAAGAATTGCGGTGGCAAATTCCCTAACGACTCCAGAATATTCATGTCGGAGCAGAGTACTTCCCCGGTGACTCGTGGCAATATATCCCCGAGAGTGAACACTCCCATGGATGTGGACTCATGCGCTGGATCCCGGGTTTCTACTCCGAAGAATGAACCCGTTTTATTTGGTGAGGGTGTACCTTTCATTTCCACTTTTCCGAGGGAAGGTAGTGGACCGTTTCCTCCTTTGAAGGCAAAGAGGCAATCTACCCTTCAAGAGGGCTTCGAAGAGACTCAGAGGCGGGAATGCGACAAAGCATGGGCCACATGTTTTTACGAGAACAGTATCTCGTTTAACGTGGCTCGGAGTGCCTCTTTCAAGGACGCGGTGTTGAAGACGTCCAACATAAAGAGATCATACACACCTCCATCTTACCACCATCTCCGAACAAATTTACTAGCCCAAGCAAGGACTGATTTGGAGACTTCCTTGAATGATAGGATTTTTTCAAGTGTTAGGAAGTACGGGGGAACGTTGGCCCTGGATGGGTGGACTTCTGTAAGCAGTCGCCCTCTAATAAACGCAATGCTGGTATCTCCAGCTGGTGAGTTATTCTTGTGAGCCGTTGACACGAGTGGGAAAGAGAAGGATGTTGTTTTCGTAGCAACCGTCATTGAGAAGTTTATCCAACAAGTTGGAGAACAGAACATCATTCAAGTATGCTACGATAATGCTCCGGTGATGCTTAATGCCGGAAAGTTGGTCCAAGCACTCTATCCATCCATATTTGTCCAAGGATGTGATGCCCATGCGATGGACCTTTTGTTGGAGGATTGGAGTAAGATGAAGTGGGTGAAGGAGCTCCTAGATCGGGCTAAGAACTTGGTTAAGTTCATAAAGATAAGGCAAATGCCACTCTCCGTATTTCGAAAGCACGAGGCAAAACTTAGCTTGCTGATGCCTGGTCAGACTAGGTTTGCATCGCACTACATTATGATTTTGCGTCTACTGAAGGTTCGAGGAGCATTGGAGCAGAGCGTTGTGGATCCTGACTGGAGAAACTACGAAACGAAGAAGACCTTATCTGCCCGTGACAAAGCGAAGATCTCACGCGATGTTAAGAGGGTTGTCTTGGATGACGTTTTCTGGGAGCAATGTGCAAACTTCAAGTGGATGACGAGTCCCGTTGTATATGCCCTACGAGAGTTTGATGCGAAGGAATCGGCATTGGGTAAAGCCTACGTCGTTCTCCGCAACCTTGAGAAGCATGTTCTCTCTTTATGCCATGAGCCCTTCAAACTAGACTTAGACAATGCTGATTACTGCGAGGACTCATTTTACGAGCGTAAAGCCATGATTAAATCACCCTTACAGTGTGCTGCTGCGCTTCTAAACCCTTATCTTATTGACGATGAGGACCTTTGCAATGATACTGATGCAATGGCATCCGCGAAGGAGGTCTTGTTGTCGATGGATCCTCCGACACTGAAGGAAGTGGGCATAGAAGAGTTCTTTGCATTTCGTGAAGCTTATCCTCCGTTTCGTGACGTACGTGAATCCTCTAAGTCACAACTGCCGCCTTCTGGTTGGTGGGATATATACGGATCCGCTGGTAAATTCATTTCCCCAATTGCAAAAAGGATTTTAGCTCAGCCCCTGTCTTCTTCTTCATGCGAGCGGAATTGGAGTAGCTACTCCTTTGTCCACGACAGGATGCGAAACCGTTTACTTCCGGAGAGGGCTAATGACCTCGTGTTTGTGTATACAAATTCCAAGATAATTTCCCAGTCCAAGTTGAGTGCCTTAGGCAGGTTCTACGGGGAGTTGGAGGGGAAGGAGGATCCGAAGGCCGTGGAAACCGAGGATGTTGACTACTCTAGTGAGTCTGATGTTGATCTACCCTTCGATGATCTATCAATTGACCCCCCCCATCGAGGCCCCAGTCGACGACCTCGAGGTGTCTCCGAAAGGGAAATCCCGTTGTTCTCCTGCGCCAATGGAGCGTGCTTTTGAGTATGATGATGTCGAAGAAGAAGGTACCAACGAGGAGGATACGATTCATCTTTCCTCTTTTTTGAATGGAGACGGTTTATTAAACAGTGATAAGATTCTCCGGGGAGGATCCTCTCATACTACCGTGGATTTGGTCATACCAAAGAAAGAGGGAGACCCCACCATTGATACTTCTAAGGTTGTTTCTCCAAACTTCAACCGCCTGAAGGACGATATGGTTCCGACCACTACAAAGGAGGATGTGCCCGTACCCGTATCGGGTGCATCTCGCACATTGTTTGGAACTGCAAAGACTAGGGTCCAAGTTGGTGGGTTCGAATCGTCCACGAGGTTGGTTGAGTTGTCTAAAAAAATGAAGGCAGATGCTAAGGCTGCTGAAGTAGTGGAGAAATGTAGGAAGAGATTGGTCCGAACCCGACAAGCGGACCCGGGCCTCCTCTCTACTGATGACGGACTTCCAATTGGGAATCTCTTTGGGCCGAAGTTGGCTTTGGGAAAACCGGACATATTTCCTGAGAAACCCCCTGCTAGAGCCACGTCCAAGCGAAAGGCTGTAGACAAGACTCAGAAGGTGTTGGCTTTCAATCCTGGTAGGCCAAAAACTCCTTTGGATGACCCAAATGGCCCAAAGAAATTCCTGAACCCATTTGAGTCAAAGAAGAAGAGTAAGGCGAGGGTGAAGAAGGTACGCGAGAGCGATGGCGATGACGAATACGATTCTTCCGGTCCTAGTGGGGCCGAAGTGAAGGACGACAGCGATTATGTGGCCTGATTGGGCACGATAGTTAGAAGGCGGCATTTCCAGTGCACCACCCTAGAATGCCACTCTTTTATGAATGTCCATTTCTAGAAACCATTATCATATTATATCTCATTTAAGCGGTGGTGCTTGCCTCTTCAATATTGTCCTCCACGTTGTGTACTTATTTTTACTTTGATTGTACTTCTCGCAATTTCTTTCTCGTAATGAATGTACACAATCTACATATGAAGTTCGATGCATCTAAGTACTAACAATTCTTTCAACACAAATGCAACTCCGATAAAACATAAATGAAATTGTATTAAAACCAGAGGTAATTTTTGCAAGTACATATAGAAGTAGTGTAAAGTCCATACACCCGGCTCCGCAACCAATATATATATATATATACTGCTCTAAATACGACTATCACCCAGTGTATTGTCACATTAACCGTAGTAATGCGGGTACCATGTCCAACGAAAATACTGTACTCAACGTCCATTGTTTGCATTTGACCTCCGAGTTTGGCGTCGCTGGCTTGGATGTGTAATCGTACCCCCCGAGCGATATTCTTCTTCCACGCCATCCAAAGAACGACGATTATCTTCCCCCCATTCGGGATCATCTTCATAAGGGTTGTCTCGATTGCGCTTCTTGGAATTCTTCCCGTTCCACAACTCCTTTGCCTTCTCAATCTTGGCTACTGTTTCTTGCACAATCTTCTCAATCCTATTGCGTGACCAACGAGAGGAATTATCCTCCGCACGAAGTGCCTTCCTCGAGTCGTTAACTATTTTCTGAAGAGCATCGTCAAACTTCTTAGTGATCACCCAGTAGTCTAGGTCCGAATATTTGAAGGATTCCTCTGTAAAAGTGCGACGATGCTGAATGGCTTCTTCTAGTTTGGCCAATACAAGTGCCCTACCAACCGGGGTTCTGTCATACATCTTGTACTCATCAAGTTGGCCATAGTCCCGTTCTACTTCTCTTCTCTTACCGTCGGCATCTACCACAACTTCCGGTTTTGGAAACCGGAAGAAGCGATTGCGATGTATACTCCAATGTCCACCGAAGTTCCTACAAAAAAATTCTCGGTCCTTGGCATCCGGAATTTCACTTGCCCTCATCTCCACCTCATAGTCGTGTGTCATCCATGAAAGATCGTCCAATCGGCATCGTTAGCCGTAGATAGTTGGTGAGTCATTGTCTCCGGGTTCCAAGCCAGTGATTTGCCCCAATCATAATAATTCAGCTCTTTCTTAGGTAGTTGGTCTAGTGGTAAATTCCACCGATCAAACTCATGCCCAGGCGGCATCACGTGTTGTAGTCCCAGCATCTCGTAAAAACGTGAACTAATTGGGGAGCGACACATAACACACTGTTTGTTGTTTAAAGCAGCCTTCGCGATGCAGGTTATGTGGAACTTGTGATTACAATTTCCCATCTCAAAGGCCCCTTCCGGCCCAAAATATTGTTGACAGATGGGACACGTTTCCTTCGAATATTCCTCCGACGGTTTGCGGGTATGGATAACCACACGTTTCGATTCATCCAAATGAGATGATAGTACATCGTACGGCATCCACCCCTCCTCGACCTCTAGCGCCCAGTCAATGACCCCTTCTTTATTTTTGGAACTATGTAATGTGCGCTCCATCATTTCTCCTACATCGCGCCATATCGTGATTTTTGTAGCATCCTCGCCGCCCTTGGCTGCTGCCTCGTTATACTTCTGTAAAGATGATTGGATAGCTTCTTCGACATCCATAGAAGTAATTGCACATTTCTTCATATCCTGTTGTGCTCTAGAGACTATTGTCTCCTTATCTCGTAGTTTGTGGACCCAACCAAGCCATGATAATGCCCTTATGGAAGATGGTGTATCATCTACCATCTTTATGGTGGTCTTCAGCCTTTCCAGTTCCGTACGGGCCTCGTCTCTTTCTCTTCTAGCCACCTCCAAATCCCGTAAAAGAATGTCTAATTCTATTGAATCATCCATTGGCCCTTTTCCTCTATCCTCATGTCCTGGTGTTGCTTGGCTAGAGCCAATGTCCAATGGAACTGGACCAGATGTCATTTTAGACTTCTGAGACGCCATCCCTTGTGTGGCCCCATCTCCACTTTTATTTGAAAATTTAGAAAGGCCAAGGTCATCGGAATCCTCACCATCGCTCAGTACTTCAATGATACGAACCTTTCCTTCCACCTTCACCACTTCCTTCTTCACCGTAGGCTTCACTTCTTTTGTTTTGTTTTTCTCCTTCTCTACCGGGTGGTAGATTTTGCACTCTTCCAATTGTGCATAAAAATTCATCTTCACATGGTCCAACCTTCTTGTCAAACTCTTGATTTGTTCCGTTGCATCCATTAAATCCTTACTCAGGGCCACGTTCTCTTCGCCTAACTTCACACGGTCTTCCAGAAGAGGCTTAATGGAAGATGCCAAAGTGTCAAAGCCAAGGGCACCCTGTATCATGCCCGGAGTGACACTTCCAAATGCATGAGCCATATTTATGAGACTTGGTGCCATAGCGCCTAAAACGGAAGCCCCTTCTTTCAGGGTGTGTGCAATCTTCAACACATTATGAATTTGTTGCACTTCCTCTGTGGTTTTTCTTGCAGCGTCTCCCTCTGTGGTATTCTCTAAGCCCCCACGCTGTTCATCAGAGGACACCTCCGTCAATTTGATGCTAAAATCTAGTAACTCCTTCAATGATTCATTGTTTGGCATCGACTTCACCAGCTCCATAATCTCCGAAATGGAATGAACTGCATCCTTTGTGCTATCCTCTTCGGTAGGCACTTGTACTATTGCCAAGGAACTTGGACCATCATCCACTGAACGAGGGTTGGAGCATCCGGCTTCCGCAGCCGTAAGATGTGTTGAGCAGTCATTGTCCACCTCCACTTCCACCTCATCTACGGCTGCCTTGCCCTTTGTATCGTTGGAAGATTTCACCGTGATTTCCAGGTCTGCTCTAGGAATAGTAGGGACATTAGTTTCTGTGGCAACGGGGAACATCGTAGCGATCACATTGGCAATGGCAACGGGCTTCTTTTCCTCTGGACGATGCGGAGTTTCATTCTGTAATTTTTTTACTTCATTCTTCGGAAAGCTCTTTAGATGTGGCCACTGCCGCTTTCGGAACTCCGCTACGACCTTCTTTGCTTCCAAAGGATCAATCAGATATAAATCCGGAATGTCTCTTACCATCCATCCAATTTTCAACGGCCTGTCTTTCGTAGTGGGGTACGTACACCAACTAATCTTCCGCTTCAATATTAGCTCTGCATATACCATACTGCAAATGGTATAATTGAAATGGCCTTTGCTGGGCTTCCGTTGCCCAAACATAGTAGTCCAGACTTCATATGCCCGATGCAAGAAATGGTCATCCATGCATGACCAGGGCTTGCAACTAAAAGTCCGTGTGTTCATCTCGTGTTCTTCTCGGGGCCACAACTTGTCAATGTGATACATCTTCTCATACTTCTTGCACTCCTTGAAAGTCCAGAAAATCTCCCCTACAGATTCCCAGCCTTCTTCTGCTACAATGTTTTTGTTGTCTAGGATCTCCCAAGAAAAGTTGTGGCACATTCCCTTCGGCCTGTTCCTCTTCCCGGTTCCTCCAATCTCATCATGTTCCGGATCCGCCATAGTAACCTCGTTTTAAACAAAAACGATATGGTTTTGTTTTAAAGAAAACAAGGAGTTGATAAATGACGTTTACAAAATAACGAATACAGAAAATTCAAAAACTCCCCCCCCCACAATAAAAAGGGACCCCCATCTCCTCACCCCCACGTACCAACAAGCTCCCAAGTGAATTGGGAAACTGTAGCAATAGGAGAGGGACTATTGAGGAGAGTGAAGTGAGGAAGTGGGGGACGGCCGTCGCCATATATGGCGACGGCCCCCAACCCTACGGCCGTCCCCCCGAGCCTAGTGCCGTCGCCCCCCGATCCTACGGCCGCAGCCAATGGCCGTCGTCCCGAACCTGACGACGGCCGTTGGGGGACGTCGGGTCGGGGGCCACGGCGACGGCCGCGGAGGCCCGTGCCTCCGCGGCCGTCCGATCGGGCCGTGTCCTCGGCGACGGCCGTCCGATGAAGGCCGTCGCTGAGGGGACGGCCTTGGAGACGGCCCCCGAGGGGGCGGCTTGCGGCCCTCCGAACGCGGCCGTCGCCGTCCGATGGCGGCCGACCGCGCGGGGACGGCCGCGTAGACGGCCTTGGAGACGGCCGCGGGGACGGCACCGTCGGCGACAGCCTGCGGCCGTCCGATCGGGGCTGTCTCCAAGGCGACGGCCGTTCGATCACGGCCGCGATCGAAGGGCCGTCCCCGCGGACGGGCCCTCGCGGAGACGGCCCACGGCCGTGGAAACGGCCCCCGACCGTGGGGACGAGGCCGTCGCGGCCGCGGGAAATTTCCCTCCCCCCCCTTTTTTAAAATACAAATGAAAAAAACATATAATGCTACATCTTCCGACCACATATTACACTAAACCTGTTAATTTCTTTCACCAATTAAAATGAGAACAGCAGTTAATGTAAACATGAATTAAAATACTTCATGGTATGCAAAGCATCTAAATTCTTCAACGAGTCATTATTCTGTACGCTCCACCGAAGTTAATGTATGTGTCATTTATTCGAATCATTAGTTCTGTTGTTTCTATCGTACGCATTTCAAGGTGGTCTATCATCGCACTCCAAAAGTTCCTTGCAGAAATGGAACTCATCTAAACTTGTTTCAGAAATTGTAATCTAAATAGTTCTCCGTCTTCTTATTCTCCGCTTTGAATTTTTGTTTTTTTAAATACATAAGTGCTTCTATTATACTTTCATTAAACGGCTTCATATTATCAATTTAATTCGAGTTACCATCTCTTTATGTACTTTTAACGTTCCTCCCTCTATACAATTTCCACTTTCGAATATTGTTTTCATTTACCTCTTCTTTATTTTCCTCTATGTTTATTCCCCTCTAGTTTATGCCCTTTTTTTAACGTCTAATTTGTCTAATTTAGAACTTCAACCCTCGAAGCTCCATAAATGTCATTTCGTGAATTTCTTCCTTTCATATCGTTTTGAACGTTCGTATTTCGATTTATTTCCTCCATGACCCATGTTAAAGTATATTTTACTAATTCGACCACTATTCCACCATTTTACTAATTCTACCCTACTGCTTTAGTTTTGAATTATATTCTACTAGATGTACCCTACTGCTTTAGTTTTTATTGAGTACTGTACCCCTCTTTCATATATACGTTTTGAACTCTCCATATATCACTACATCATGGCCGACTTCTATTTCTTGTAATAATTATAATTTCGATACTTTCCCTCTCAAACTATTCTTTATTCGTCTATTATTTTGATGGTTCACTCATCTGTTTACTTATGAATATACTTCTACTTCACAGCTTTCCCCAAGTGTATCGATACGTTATTTCTTAATATTACACCCGTCGTTGTTATAGTTCTAATATTCATATCCGTCCTCAAACCTCTTGTTCTTTGTGTTGTTCATTAATTTAATTAATTACTATTCCGAAACAATACCACCCTACTAAACATCGTTCATCAGTATTTTTAGTATTCCAATAATATATATATATATTTCTAAAATTATGTCCCGTCAATATACGTTTTCGTGTAATAATTTTATTTCCGTACTTGTAGCTCCAAGTATTTCACGTCGTGACTTTTTAATTTTTCCTTGGTACAGTATAGTCTATGTGTCTCTATGAATTATCGTGCTTGTTAAATTCTCTCATTGTGTCATTAGTAAGTGATTACTTTTGTACGTATGTACTATACATTGTACAAGTTAGAATCCAATTCCATATTTATATTTACGTTAAAGTGTATATGAATAAACATATATTTGTATAGAGTATAATGTAAATGTGTTACCTAATTTATTTATTTTATTTCATATAAGTTGCAAGGTACAACTCAATTCTGGGCGTTGGAAACTAGAATTGTTTATAAAAACAATGATTTCAATTTTAGTCGTTCACAAATTGGCATTATTCAGTGACGGTTGAATGTTTTCTGTTTTAATTTTGTTTTTTACTATTATCCCTTCCTCATCTCATAATGTGAGCTAGTGATTTTTTTTTTTTTTTAATGATAACACAGTACTACGGTATGGAAGTTTGTAAAATAAAAGACATTAAAGAGCAAGGAGAGTTTTTATATTTCATATAACTCTAAACCAGCCATGAGAAATTAGAATTGGACCATTTGTTATGAAAACAATGATTTGAGTTTTATTCCTCCCATGAATTGCATAATCCCAAGAGAATTGAATGTTTGTTTTGGTTTATTTCACTTTATTATTATCTCCAGTTTCTCTCATAATCTAAACTACTATTTATGTTTTTATTTTTGATTCTACCATAATACTAAAGAACGAGAGTATGTAAAATTAAAGAAATAAAACTGGGGTAAATCATTCCATTAAAAATTAGAGTCAAAGAATCTATATAAATATTTTCATTGTATACCACTATTCGAGAAGAAATTGGATCTATATTTCTAAGAGATTACCCTAAACCGTAAACCGGTGAAATATAAATGCAAATCTCTTAACCATTTAAACGTAAGGTGCACCGCATGAAAAACCAAGTGTGTACATCAATTTATGCGTTGAATTACTTCTAGTGCATTCTCTCCGCGATGTTCCTCTTATCATATTGTTGTTGACATTTACTCTTTTGATTCGTTAGTATAAAATGTTAATTCATTACCGTATGCTAAAACATGAGTAACTTCGTTTCTTTAAATGACAATTGGTAAAAACTGTTTAAGTGTACCCACAATGTTTACGGTTCTTTCCATTCAATAGGATATATATTCTTCTTCATAAACATGTTCACATTATTTGTAGATCCTAGGGGGTTATCTACCCCCAAAGAACCAAAATATCACATAGTTCATTGGATCCCAATTTCAAACGTCGACCCCACCTCCCCGATCACAGGATCTTCAGGACATTCCCCACAATATCCGGGATATGTCTGAATTTTCCATTTGTAGGAGATATGCTGTCCAAACAATCCCAAGTGGGATTGTTTGGGACAAGAAGGAGGGGGGAGAGTAAGGGAGGAGAGGGGGGAGGAGAGGAGAGAAAACACAAGGGGAGGGGAGTTCCTTCGACCCTCCCTCCCCCCCGGCCGTCCATGGGGACGGCCACGGCCGACCCCGCGTGGACGGCCGTCGCCCACGGCCGTCGGATCTTCTCCGACGAGAAGATCCTACGGCTGCGGACGACGGCCGTCCACGCGGGGACGGCCGTCGTCGACACCGCGGTCGCAGCCCCCCGACCCCGGGGTCGGCCGCGGCCGTCCCCGCGGGGTCGGACAAGGCCGTCCCCGGGGACGGCCGTGGCCGACCGCGGGGTGGAGCACGGCCGTCCCCGCGGGGTCGGACAAGGCCGTCCCCGCGGGGTTCAGCACGGCCGTCCCCGGGTACGGCCACGGCCCACCCCGCGGTCGGAAGGGCCGTCGGCGTGGTCGGCCGTGGCCGACCACGCCGCTGCAGCCTCCGACCGCGGGGTGGAGCACAGCCGTCCCCGCGGTGGGCCGCGGCCGACCCCGGGGACGCCCGTCGACGTGGTCGGCCGTCCCGACCGCGGGGCGGCGGTCCACCGACGCACCCTTTGGGGAGCGGTCGCGGCCGCACGACCGGTCGCGGCCGCGATCGTGGACGGCCGCGACCGCTCCCGCGACGGACCTGTTACGGCCGTTGGATTCTCCATTCCCGGAGATCCAACGGCCGTAGGGGGGCCGTCGTTTGACCTAACGGGCTGCGTAGGGGTTCGGGCCAGCATAAATGGCTGGCCCTTCTTCCTTTTTCTTCACTTGGGTGGTCGGGCTACATGTGCTGGATTTACTTCAGCTCAGTTGCGTTCCTCTAAGCTTTTACTACTTCCCCACGGGTTATCGTGGGATTGTGTTTAGGGTTGTCAGCACCGTTTGTTGGTTATTATGAAACCAACAATATAGTGCTTCATACGTACGGTTTTTTGGCAGGAGTTCTGGGTTTTGTTTTAGTCCTTATGCACTAGATATATACGAGATTAAATCAACTTTTATACGGTGGGGAGAAGTTACAGGCATTGTTACGAGGTTGGTACGATACACGGTATTCACAGCTACTCGCTTACCGGACTTTCGCCATGCCTCGTAACGACCGGGGAGGACCCTCCACTCCTAAAAGGAAACACCCCTTGGATCCATACGCTACGAATGACCCTGATTGTGTAGCAGAGATTGGATGGGAGGGGGAACCATCACCATGGCGGATGGTAACTTGCAAGGAATATGTCAAGATGAAGCACCTCATGAAGTTGATCCCAGTACATCTACGTACCGAGGCTGCGGAGAAACAAGCAACACGGGGAGAGATCAGGATCGATAATTGTGAAAGTAATCATTTCAAAATTCGATACAACGAGGTTTTTCGAGCAGCACGAATCCAGAACTCCCGACCTCATATCATGTTGTATTCGAATATGGCAATGGTGTGGGCGGAGATAGTCTTACATAAGAGGGTTGACTGGACCACAGTCTCGGGCCTAAGGACAGATAGAATTGAACAGAGACAGCATGGATCTTGTAACAGACTGGAGTGGACATAGCGATTGTCCCCCATTACATATTTCAAACCGTCGGAGTCCACCGGCACAAGATGCAGGAATACAAACTCTAGCCATCGAATATAATGATGAGGAACAGGAGAGACGTCGTTTAAGCTATGATGATGAAGACAACTATCGAGGGCGTCGCTCAAACGAAAATCCCAGGAATCGCAGAGGGCATCGTGCCAGAGAGTCATCACGTACCAACCATGAGGAGTATGGACAAAGCTCTGCCCACGGGGGACACCGTTCGCTAGATCGTCAGGACATGGGACCCCACGAACAAGGCTATGGCCACGGGGAACCGGAAGGAGCTGATTTACCCTTTGACTTTGCAGGATGGTGCGTATGGACCCTATGGGGGACGACCGTGGCCAGATTATGCAACGGGATCAAGATACTTTAGTAACTATGACGACCGGCTGGTCGGAAATACCGAGTCCTCCAAGGAGTGCTAGTCCGCGCCATCGAACACCTTCGAGAGAGGTACCTCACGGTTATTCCCCATGATCGCGAAGAAGATACGCAGAGACTAGGACGTGATGATTACGCAACTCCCCCTCCATACCGCGGATATGGTGGTCATGGTACCCCATCTGCCCTATTTGCAGAAGATGATTACAGATCATCTTCGCAGACTCCGCCTGGAATATTTCCTCCACCTCTAGGTTATCACACCGACGGTACTGATCACAATAGCGGGGACAACCGCAACGTACTTCATCGCGATGACAGAGTACCACCTCCTCCTTTTGGATACCCTCCCGGTCGAGTTGTAAGAGATAGCTATTTTGAGGAAGAACTAGAGTTGGAGCGAACAAGGCAAAATTACGTACTACAGATGGAGAATCATGCGTTTCACCTTAGACGGGATAATCGAAGATTGATGGAGGAGAGAGAGAGACTTCTGAGAGCCTCCACAAATTCTGCAAGGCACGGGCCACAAGAAACGTACGATCGGGGAGGTCCAAGCGAACTCCCCAATGATGGGAACTATTATCATCCATATGACTACAATGGGTTAGGGTGGAGGGAGACTATTAGAATGGGGTGCATGGTAGTACTTTCTACAGCATCGGAGCGTACCGAGACTTTAATGTGGACTTCGCATATTACAAATTTACAACGGAAAGTAAAAGATGCAAGCATAGTATGTACGTAGTTTGCAGTTTTGTAGATGGAGGTTTAAAATGTACGGACTCAAGAATACTGGCACGTGCCACATTTTGCAAGTAGAATAGATATAATTAGTGTTTTAGAGTGTAGTTGTGTTGTCTTTTATATTGTAGTTGTCTTCACATTTGAAAGGAATTTACCTTTTTAATATTCTTGTAGCCGTATTCGAAGTGCACATTACTATCAATATCACTATTTTTAAAATGACAACTTCCTATTGACATGGGTTACGAGTCTACGACTTACGAGCACTAGAATATAATGAATCTCAAGACAAGTATGCAAAATAATTTTCAATTATTTTTTTGGCTAAATTAATAAGAATATCGTGAATGATATTTTTTGATGGATGCATAATTATATCTAAGGTATTTGTTTGTACAGGGGATTATGAGCAATCATGTTTTGCGGCCCTTACGCTTTCGTCTTCACGAAAAGAACTTCAGTATACGCTTGCCAATATTTGTAAGAATAAAAATTACAAAGCATAACGGTTACAATTCACATATCGCATCATTTTCATAATTAGAATTAAGAGTATCGACTTTTAGCTAGATGTGTGGAGCCAATCCGTTTTCCTCATAATACAAGGGGTAGAAATAGACCAATCTTAGTACAGAGACCATATTTGAACCAAATGCAAGTAAACTTTATAAACAAAATATTGACCGGTGTACAAAAATTGAGATTCCAACATCTCATAATAATATAGAGTGTAAATATGACTATTCACTACTAAGAGCTATGCCCGCCGTCCGGTAACAAAAAAACATTATGCTTTTATAGGAATACGGAAAGGTAGATATGTAACTCCATATCAGTAACCCTCGCGATAGTGCTCGATGGGAGTGGGCCAGTTGTGTGTATCTCTGAAACGGTTAATAAGATGTCCGAGTCCACCAATCGTTCCTCTGTTGTTTTGGCAAACTCTCTCAAGGTAACCTTCGAAAACCATTGCGAGTTCTCCGATATTCTGGAAATGGCGTGTTTCTACTGGCTCGGCTTCGTGGTATGCCGTACACATGTTGCCCCTGTTGATCTTCGCCGCTATCTTCGCAGCTGCGAAATCCTCCGATGCAACCGTCAAATCTGGAATGATTTGAATATCTTGGTTTTCCTTGTGTACGTATACCACGCGAGGATCCACCCAGTATCGCCTCCTCATAGTCTCCTCCTTCTGATGGACACTCTCAAAAACCCAAGGCGACCTTCTGTTCTCTAGTGTCTTCGTCATCAAGCCCCAATCACAAACCCCGATGTAGATCTTGGACTCATCTTCCGGAAAGTGAAGTAGGATGTTGTCCGGTGACAAGTCATTGTGGAGGTAACCGTATTTGTGTACGGCATCTATGATGTTACACAATGCCCAAGCAAGCTCTGTACGCTTACTTCGGAAAAGTTGGAGACGCTTCCCTAGAATCGGACTGTCGTCTGCATTCTCTCTGAAGATGTACTCGATGGGGAGGTCACCCGGGGCCTCGTTGTCTCTCTGTAGCATGGCTCGAAGGGTCCCACCGTTCCACCAGAACATGAATCCCACATGTTCCAACTGATGAATGGCCTGGAAGCGGATGACACCAGGATGGGGAATCCTTATCGCAAGAGATTCATTGTTGTGGTCCACACGTGCCAAATCCGGCCTCATAGACCAATTGAGCGGCCGTTTCTCAGCAAACTCCCAGTACGGTGGGAATTCCGGGTTTCCCTCGATACGAACCCTACGTATGGTAGCATAACCACCTCTCTGGACTTCCTTGTCCAAGTAATAGAAAATTGCAAAGTCTGCCAAGATAGTCAAATGCCGTTTACGTAAGTCAGCCGCCGTCTCCATCCCAATCGGAGAATTCCACCAAGTAATAGACGCCCGTCGATGCTTTCTTGAGCTATGGGGACGCCATAAGTCTCGTGAAGCAATCTGCCTTTGCAATAGTATCCTTGAAGGCCTGGACTCCCCCCCTTTGCGCCTTTGCATACTTAGTAATAACCTCTTTAGCATTCCATAACGCATCGTGTGCACGTTGTGACACGAAATGATCGTAACCGGGCTTCTGTGTATTCGAATGCCAGCACGGATCCATCAAACGATTCCTAATCTTTGTCTCCATCTCTGACTTGAATTTCCTGGGCCCATCTTCCTCATACCGAACGTAACGACTATTCAATGAAACAAGGGTATTCTCCTGGTAAAATTCCACGATGAATGCCACAATATAATCCTTGCAACGTAAGCTCGGCATGTCATCGAATTTGTTCGCCCATTCCCCCACATTCTTCTGCTTCTTATTCTTCGGCATCGTGGAAAGCCTTCAAGGCTTCAAGAAATCGTAACCGCAACTCCAAAGAAACCCTCAATTCCCACAATGATTAATAAGAGCAATACAAATCCAAAGGGTTTTGAAAAAAACCGTTTAAAAATTCGAAAAGTCCCCCCCCCCCCCAAATGAAGGACCCCTTTCCTCCCGGTGAGAACGACCAACGGAGAAGGATCAAGTCCCCCACCAATAGCAATCAGCCTCACTCGAAAAGGGAGAAAAAAGGTAAAAAATGAAGAGGCGGCTTCCCCTTATATAGGGGAAGCCGACCTCGCGGCCGACCCCACGCCCGTCCCCGCGGCCGTCCGATCTACGCCCCCGCGGCCGTCCGATCGGGCGCGACTCCGCCCGAAGGCGCCGGCCGTCCGATCGGACGGCCGCGTCGGGCGATGGCGCCGCGTGGCCGTCCGACCGACGCGGCCGTCTCCGCGGTCGGCCCCGTCTGCACGCGGTCGGCCACGCGGACGGCCGTGTCTCCCCGCGGTCGCCCACGCGGATGGCCGCGGGATCGGACGGCCCTCCGCGGCGGCCATGGTCGGCCGCGGAGGGCCGTCCGATCCAGTGGCCGTCCCCGCGGCCGCCCGATCGGACGGCCCACCCAGGCCGACCATGGCTGCCGCGGGCCGTCCGATCCCGCGGCCGTCGCCGTTGCCGACCGCGGGGACAGCCACCGGGACGGCCGCGGGATCGGACGGCCCGCGGTCGGCCGCGCCGATCGAGCGGTCCCCGATGGCCTGCGCCGGGATCGATCCGGGCCGTCGGATCCCGCGGCCGTCCCCGAGGCCGTCCCCGCGGTCGGCCGCGGCGACGGCCGTGGGATCCGACGGCCCTGGAGGGCCGCCCACATCCGACGGCCCGCGATGTGCCAGCACGGCCGCATCTTGGCCGTCGGATCGACGTGCGGCCGTCCGCAACGACCCCGCGGCCGTCTCCGCGGCCGTCCCCGCGGCCGTCCCCGCGAACGGACGGCCGAGATGAGGCGTGGTGGCGGGATCGGCCGATCGGACGGCTGGGGAATGTTTTTACCCCTCCGGAGTCGCAAAATTATTATCGCGGCGTAATTCTCGAGCGTCGGGGACGCCACGTCCGGAACGGGGGACGTCCGGGTCGGACGTCTTGACGTCCGGAGCCGGGTCGGACGTCTATTTGAATAACCCTGCTCCTAATTCATACACAAAGACAAATAAATGTGACAAAGCAGCCATCAAACCTCTGTTCAAAACAAACGAACACCACTAATGTTGAGAACAAACGAACACCACTAATGTTGAAGAAAGAATATCATAAACTCAAGTCTGATAACAAGGACACTTCAAAAATTTAACACATACTAAGGAAGACGTTTAAAAAATTGGGGCCATCATTGGTACAGCTTTCTAGCAGGACCTCCAGCCGGGGGTAATCGAACCCAATACTCTCTACAAGCTGAAATGAAGTAGCCCCAAGCCGAGCAGCCCAAGCACCACAAGGAGAGCAAATATCACCAACATGAACAAGAAATCAAATCCCGCTCCCCTACTATCGTCACAAACAGTAGGGTGAAGGATAATTTTATAGATTAAAAATTAAAAACCATAATCAGTAGAAAGCTTAAGGAAATCATAAAATTAAAAAAAAAAACAATTTGAAAATGAAGTAGCCCCAAGCCGAGCAGCCCAAGCACCACAAGGAGAGCAAATGTCACCAACATGAACAAGAGTTCAAATCCCGCTCCCCTACTGTCTGTGACGACAGTAGGGTGACGGATTCCTTTTTTTGAAAAAAATAATAATTAATAAACATTAGTTAGCTTAAGGAAATCATAAAATTAAAAAAAAAAAAATAATTCAGAAATGAAGTATTCCCAAGCCGAGCAGCCCAAGCACCACAAGGAGAGCAAATGTCACCAACATGAACAAGAGTTCAAATCCCGCTCCTCTACTGTCTGTGACGACAGTAGGGTGACGGATTCCTTTTTTTGAAAAAAAATATTAATTAATAAACATTAGTTAGCTTAAGGAAATCATAAATTAAAAAAAAAAAAACAATTTGAAAATGAAGTATCCCCAAGCCGAGCAGCCCAAGCACCGCAAGGAGAGCAAATATCACCAACATGAACAAGAGTTCATATCCCGCTCCCCTACTGTCTGTGACGACAGTAGGGTGACGGATCCAATTTTTTGAAAAAAAATAATAATTAATAAACATTAGTTAGCTTAAGGAAATCATAAAATTAAAAAAAAAAAAAAAATTCAGAAATGAAGTCTCCCCAAGCCGAGCAGCCCAAGCACCACAAGGAGAGCAAATGTCACCAACATGAACAAGAGTTCAAATCCCGCTCCCCTACTGTCTGTGACGACAGTAGGGTGACGGATCCAATTTTTTGAAAAAAAATAATAATTAATAAACATTAGTTAGCTTAAGGAAATCATAAAATTAAAAAAAAAAAAAAAATTCAGAAATGAAGTATCCTCAAGCCGAGCAGCCCAAGCACCACAAGGAGAGCAAATGTCACCAACATGAACAAGAGTTCAAATCCCGCTCCCCTACTGTCTGTGACGACAGTAGGGTGACGGATTCCTTTTTTTGAAAAAAAATATTAATTAATAAACATTAGTTAGCTTAAGGAAATCATAAAATTAAAAAAAAAAAAAAAATTCAGAAATGAAG